>JBBPLF010000540.1:3528-22256 GCA_038089615.1 Aureoboletus auriporus
TTCTCTCCGGCCCCACTCTCGTCACACGTTGCATCGACGATCACCGCGCCCTCTCTCTCTGGGACCTCTCTGACCTCTCCCAAGAAAAGCTTCTTCTCCTTAACCCCTCCCTCATCCAGGTCAGTCCACTCTACACCTCCCTCGCCCCCACTCACCCCGCCCCAGTCCGACGACCGTATACAAGCCATTCACCTCGCACACGACTACGCCCTCGTCGTCCGCATCCAATATCTTGAGCTCTATTCCACCACGCCCCGCCCCAACATCATCCCCGTCCCCGGCGCACCCATCGCCTACCCACTCGCCCAATTCAAATTTCAATGGCGCACAGACGCCGTCGCCCTCTACGAGCAACACTCTGCGTTTCCTACCACCCGTCCACGCCCCGTCCACCTCCTTGTGCGCTTCGGGAACATTTTCCCGTGGCCCATCAACCTCCTTCACCACATGGTCGTGCGTCCGAACCCTGCTTACTGTCCACCGAAAACAACCGAGAATAGTCTCCCGTACGACTTTCCTCCCGCTCTCACCCGCACCTTTACTTCACCCGTTCGCTTGTTTGCCCAGTCTCCAATGACATTCGGACGGTATGGCACCGCGCTGTGGTTGGACAGCTATGTGGAAGAGACGAGTGATCACGGTCAGCGGTTAGCGGGGTCGATCCTCGCCTCAGACTCGACGACGGACGCATCCCCTGAAACAACTAATGCCTCGATGGTGTTTGGCTTGTGCGACAACGACCCGTGGACGCATATCGCCATGGACGAAGAAACGGGCCGCATCGCGATCGGACATGCCGACGGTGCCATCACGCTGCTAGAGTACTAGACACGAGTTTTGATACTATGATATACTATACACTTGACATATGTTCATCATTCTATCGTTCTGTATCAAGACGCAATCAAGACCTGATGTCCACATCAGTTCCCGCTCTCACGGCAGAAATCGACACGACCTACCGCAGAAGGCGTCAACCCCAACTCTCTCAACGTCTTGCCAAACTCGGCGGGCGTAAACGTTTTCCTGGAAAAAACGAACCCACGATGCTCGCGCGATCAGCTCACCACGGCGTCAGGACACACAACCCACCTGGGAAATTGCTGCGTAAATGAAACAGTGTCCACGTTAAGGCTCAGTGTCTGTGCAGCGACAAACTCGGCAACCTCCCGCAGCGCTGTCGCGCGATCAGTCAGTTCATAAACGCCAATGGGGCAGTGACGTACTCGAATCGCTGGGCAGCGTCGTCACGTAAGGCGTTCCCCCGCTGGCTAGCCGTATTTGGAGCCGGGTATCTTTAAAGTCTTTGCTTGCTACGCCACTCGATGAGGCGGAGGTGGTAGCAGGCGTGGGCGCGGTAACAGACGAAGTGGCGCTATCGACGATCGGTCGACCGTCTCGAAGCGCCTTTTCACGCGCCGCTTTCTCTGCACGCGCCTTCTTGTCCGCCTCGATCTGAGCTCGAACGGCCGCCTTGGCCTTGACGTCGTCAATCTTTTCTACATGCATCGGATAGAATCCATCATTCACAACGAGCATCGAGCGTGCCCCTCACCTCGTCGTTTTTGCTCTGCTTCCTTGATAATCTCCTTTGCCTTCAAGTCTTCCTTGATCTTGTTCATGTCCTAACGCGAACGCCTGAGACGCGATCACGACACCGATCATGCCATGTAGTCACCTTGCCCTGTTTCCGCCGAATTACTTCGTTGGCTTTGGCTTCCTTGGCATCCTCTTCTGCCTTGATCGACCGCTTCGCAGCCATCCTCTCCCGCAACTCTGCCAACTTGTCCCGTTTTTCTTCTTCCGTCAGCGGTTTGATCTGTGGCGCGTATGGGTGAAACGTGTCGAGTCCCCCCCATGTACGGACGCACCTCTTCCGTACTCTCTTCGAATTGATCGTGGCCGCTTTTTTCGGCGTGAAAGTTGGCGAGCGCCGTATTTCGGAACGTCTTGTGACAGACGGTACATTTGATGCTCTGTCCCAGGCCATCAATCCGTGAACGACGACGGGCGATCTCGCGCAAGAGTGACGTACCTTGGCTTCGACATCGATATTTGCCACCGCCACTGCGTCCTCGTCCTCGTCGACTTCCATCGCCGTGCCCGTCGACGTCGAGGCGGCGGCGGCGGAATTGGCATCGGGGGCGGGAACGGCTTCAGAGTCGTGTTCGAACAAGTGGTCCATCGCAGGTTGCAACCCCCGTCCACTGGTCGCCCTAAGTGCCCCTAGCATCGACGTCCCCCAAAAGTCGCCGTGTGACGATGTTCCAAGTAATTGTGCCCCCCCCCCACACACACACATACACACGGAATGTTTGGATGACCACGTCAATAGGTGATCGAGTAGATAGAAACGGGACACTGACAGTCGACGCGGGCAGGGTCGAACCCCATGTTTAACAACGTGTCTCTATCGCTCGGCATCGCGTACGACGATCGGTGTCGGATGTGGTTCTTTTCGAAGAGGGGGCAGTTGTGGCGGCGGAACTTCGCACGCGCAACCTCGTCCGCCTCAAACGCCCAACTTGTGCGTGTCACGTTCGGGGGTCTTTTTAAAAAAATCTCGGTTGATGTTCCGACTTGTTTCCAACTACAACTATCTCGTGCTAACCTCAGGTACGAGATCAAGGGCAACGCCTGCCAGCCACAACTTTAAGCAGCACACAACGCGGGGCTGCGGAACATTGACATGACGTTTTAGAATAGACTCTACGATATCCACGATAGTCTCTATGATATCTGTTCAAAGGTACGTCCCGGACCCTTTACTCGATATGATATTGGAAAAGCATATTCGCCGCCGACCCCGCTGACCGGACATGTACTCTATACTTGGAGTGACCCATCGATCAAGTGTAGGCCCACATCGGTCGATCAGGCACCCACAAACGACACCATTTCCTTCCTTGACATATTCTACCGAAAGTCACGAATCATGATCAGCATCAGATGATAGGTTACGCCCCTGAACAAACCCACCGCTTGGTGACCGAAATCCATATCCGCACGACTGCCACGTTTGGCCGGTTCAACGGTACTGCAAGGCACCGGCAAACTCGTAATACAGTCCGCCGTTTCAGCCCCAATATACGACCTAGCGTTCAAGTTGGCAAGAAGGGTGTTGCAGTAAAGCGGGCACAGTGGAATAAGCACCACGGAGTTGTACATCATGAACGGAAAGGCAAGGACGTCCATCTACGTTTGAATCAGGGAGCAAGCCGGGGACGACGAAAAAAATACGCACAAAGATCAGAGACAAGAGAGCAAACGTAGCCGTCCAGATACCCGTGTTCACTGCAAACACGGTGAGACGCTGTAAAATGTGTAGCGTACTGGCACCAACACTCGTGATCAGACACAACATCAAGGTTCGTAAATGCTTACCTTGCAAAGTCGGTCGCAGTACGTTCACGGATGAGCAAGAGTGTTGTGCAAATGGCGATCAAGACATCCTCTCCGGCAGCAACAGAGAGAGACAACGTCGACAGTGTCTATTCGTCAATGAGAGGTCTTTCTATTTAGCGGACAAAATGCGTCCCTACCAGGAGTGGATCTTTATTGAGCATATCAAGCCCAACAGCTTGCACGCTATAAAAACGTGCATTCGTCAACCCGCAGTCCAGTAACACAAAGAACGAACCCATTCGCAATGTACAGCGCTTTGCTGACATAAACTGAGGTTGAAATCATCAGTATTTATTGACGTGTGCGCTCGATGAACGCCTACGGGGAACAGACACTGATATTCATTAGACACCGTCCCTGCCATCAACGTTTACGACGACTTACCAAGCTGAAGCATCGAAAGAGTGAGCTGCAATCACATATTGAGCGCATCTGAGACCCCTCGCATGTGCAAACGCCTTACCCATATAAGTGGAGCGATCATCTTCCTCCCGCTGACTGCACGAACCACAGCCTGATTGTGAGTAGTTGAGAAAGGCACTTGGTCCAGGACGCACAAACATAGATTCGATAAACGAGGAAACCTTGCGTGAGTATTGCAACCAACGTCTGAATGATAGTTTCAGCCTGAGCATGCACTCTGGACATAGATAGTGAATACCCACCGTCGGAAGTATCTGTAACTGCGACTTGTTGATGGACCTTGCAAGGAAAGAAATGGAACAGAAAACTTACAATGAGCTCTCTGCAAAGATGGTCAAGGCACAAACAACAATGGGACTTTCAAAGTAACGACTCACGGGATCCCATCAAAAACCGACGACGGATCCAGCAGGCCAGCCCTAATATGTCTGTATGCTATGTGGGACACGATGAGAATACGACAGCGTCCGAGTGCTGTGAAAACGAACTTCCAGAAACAGTCAAAGCTACGTGGGCCGTGTCAAGCACCCTAGCATGAGGCATCAGGGAGGATAAGAACCGAGGTAACCGTGAATCCTACCATATAATTGCTACCTAGGAAGGATGGTTCATCATAAAGCCGGGTCTGTAGACAACTCGACTTACAAGACTCTTTGTGCGTAACAGATCGTTCTGATAGCTGATACGAGGGCATGGATTGACGAAACGGATACAGAAATCATGCAGCTTACTGAACGTAATAAAAGAACCTGTGCAAAGGATAAAGATGTGCTCGCTACGATGAGGGACAAAGAACACGCACGTTTGCATACATGTAGCCCCATAAAACGCAGTGGTCAGGACAGTACCGAAGTAAATCGATCCGTACACGGGCCCATATAGCGGGACGAGCAGGTCGCTCGGCATGACAGTGGCCATCGGCTCGACTCTGTCAGTGAGCAAACGTTGGCGAAACTCGGGAACTTGGAATCAAGGCATCGGAGGGTATATGACCTTGGTATTAGGCTGATGGCACATGACCAGAGTTCCACGCGATCCTCTCCGTCTCGGAATCTATTTTATAATTCCCATGACGATGCTTCATCCCTTTGTTATCGAACTTGAAAAATGTTGGCAGTAGCACATGCCATGATCGGTTGATTATTGCGGGGGCGGGGCAAGGCGGGCGTCGTTGCTTCAGATTTTCAAGGTCAGATTCGACCTTACAGGGGAGCTCCAGATTGCCGCCCATCGAAATAAAGCCATGAATGTGTAATGCCGTCGGGTTAAAACGCGGCGATACTAGTCCTAGGACTTATCTATTCGGACCGTGATTATCATGATCTGCTACATCCAAAAATGGCCTCTTACCCGCTTGATTCCGCCGACCGGAGCCCAACCAAAGCCCAATTTGAAGCCGGATTGCGTAAATAGCGGGTCTTACCCACGAACATAACGTCCTTCAGTTGGATCTTCCCCGAAGCCCTCATGTTCTGGCAGGCCTTAGCCCTCTGGGGAGTCATTGCGCGATATTAGTGTCAGCGCCATCCATGTTACTACACGGCCTTCCATATCGGGAAGCAGACATAAAACCATTGGTATTGATATCGTAACCTGCTACGACTACAAATCTCCAACACCACCAAACCTATTGCCTCTATACTCAGGGGTTGCAAGGGCAACCTTGGTAGACCCCGTAAGTACAATATTCATTCTCCCCGTAGCAGTCGCCTGCATAGCAACTGCCAATGTTGTTCCCGCACTTATAGCAAGGACAATCTATGTACTGGCCTGTAGTACATGTGCCCATAGTGTCATCTGGGGTGGGATATACCGGGTTGCAGTCTGCAATTGAACATGTCAACTGTGCATTTGGTGCACCAGAGACATAGACCTACTGCTGTTCTGCGCATAGCAGTACCCGATATAGTTCTGGCAGTTGGGTCCGATGTCTGCGACAGGGCCGTCGGCGGACTGTATAAAGCATCACACGTGATGGTTAACGACTCTTCTGCTTGTCTATAGGACAAGACAACATACATCGCGGTTGCTCAAAGCAGGTGTCGCGACCACCATAGCTGCAGTGGCACAAAGGACGGCAAGACTTTTGATGAAGAACATGTTGATAAAGCAAAGAGTTCGTGAGCTATTAAGATGAGCGGATGGTAGATGGCCTGGAGCTGCTGAGGATGTTATGCAACGAAGCAGGTTTATATACCTTTCCGCTACCTCCTATTAGTTAAAATTGCACACTTTCCAAAGTGATCATGTTCGGGTCCTGACGCGGCTGTATAACTGGCTCGCGATTGATAAACCGAACAAGCCTGCAATATGACCATTTCAGTTAGTGCTAGTCGCAACTTTGAATGTTTGAGCACCGCTTGCGGGGGGAGGAACGTGTTGTGGAGCCCGGATCAAGAGTGTAATCCCGCTAAATAGTTTCGGCTTGTAGCTGTTACGTTTTTTTAGTAACGAGAAAAGTCTGCCGTACGCACACGTCTCTGACTGTCAGGTTTCAAACCTTGGGCGACCGTGATTGATGGTGCTAGCATTTGAATCCTGCTGCATGGATTCAGTACAGGATTCACAATGACAGCAGTGGGTCCATGAGAAGTTGAATTGTTTGAATTGTGCATGGAGTGGCCCGTGTATTAATATCACGATAACTACCAACATAGGCTACTTCACTACCCGCTGCTGCTGTAGCCTGAGTGCTGCATACTTCTTCTGTGTGCATATTGAAACAGAGCATGTTACACACATTATCTGACAGATACTGTCCACAATGCGAGGAACCACAGCGTCAAAGCATGATACAAAAAATAGTTTCGGATGTGGGACACTGGTAAGTAGGACCAGCAGTCGAGGTCGGACCATAACGGATGGGGTCACATTGCTGAAACACCATGACGTATTAGCCATAAACTTATCTCCAAAGTTTGCTCCGAGTCGTTCCCCCGTGTTCCCATCGACACCTTCATCGAGTCTCATTCGCATCTATGTCTGCAGAGACACACAGTCAGTTGTCAGATACCATCAGTATGATTGCGTACCTCCCTCGCTGGTAGCTGAGCCTGCACGGGATGGTTGTATATGACTGACAATTGTTGGTCATGAAGATACAAAATCTCCGGGGGATCTGAGGTAGGCTCTGCATTCGACACGCTCACGCTCGACTCATGGGGGGAGTGTCGTTCTTGCCAAAGATATTACCAGAACGAGAGTTGCGGCCTATCTGAGTCACCGCGGAACCTCGTGCCCGAGCGTCACATTTTTCGTCATCTTTGAATTTCATCCTAACGGCGGGTAGAGAGAAAGAACAAGAGTAATGGTTTTTAAATTTATACAAAGCAAGGAAAACCACCATCTTGAACGGTTAAGCATCATTAAGTCCAATGCAACGTGCAGTCGCGACAATGCGAAAGTTCATTGGAACGACCGTGTGCCTGTTTGTACTTCAGCGACATGATCAACTGGATCTCGGTCTCCTCACTCATAATAATTCTGCACTTCATCGCCATCCATGATCAATACATCTCCCTGATAATGCAGCATGTAACTGAGAAATACGTATGACGCAGGTACCGTTTTTACCACTCACATGACGGAGAACCAGACTCAATGAATGAGTGCCCTTGCCCTTTGACTCAGAATTTTCCATGGCGTTCGCACGTGGGCGGAAATACATCAATGCTGTGGATCCCATAGAAAGCGATGCGACAACCGGTCCTAATCCCTTTTCGCTGTCACTATGAAACTGAGCACACCTCAGTAAATAGGGTTCTTTAATTCAATGGAGTAGGCGGTACTCACAGACATTTTCTGTCGCTCCATGTATGCCACGCTGAGAATCTCGTTGAATGGAATATCACGGCGTAACGCGTGGCTAACTCTCTCCTTGATCACCGTTAAGGCTCGTCGAACGCAGTCAGGTGCTTCGTCGAACGGGACACTGTTTCCAGTCCCGCCGACATACTAAACGGGATCAGCAAAAAGGGCGAGTTCACTCCAGCAATACATACCTGGTATGGTTCACCAGCTGACACCAGGATCACATCAGCAACAAGTTATATCTGAGCAGGAAGAGTGTTTACCGTTATGAGAAAAGTAGTTGGCAAGTAACAGTCCACGCGCTGATCGAAACCTCGTCAAAGTGAATCAAGATAGCTAGGAATTTATATACTTCTATGCTGCGGCAAACATTAGATAAATAAAGGTGTACTAGATGTCTGGTGTACTCACGATTGCTAATGGGTATCGACGGAGTTTCAATTCACCAGTAGAAGCTTGTCGCTGATATAGTTGGAAGATATCGTCGACATCTCCATTCGAAAATGGTGTGCCGAGAATGAGGTGTATTTTACCTCTAACCAGATGGATCTGTTACCAGCCGCAGAAGACACGAACCACAATACTTGCCTGTCGTGAGGGAGGATGAAAGTGAGGCAACCAAAGTACCCTGGGGTCTTGTTCGCCCTGAGGTCAATTGGTTCAAGACGGCAAGCGACGATACCTGTGAAAATGGAACTGAACACAAAATAGAAACTGAGGAGCACTTTACGTTACCCGAGTCTTTCCCAATTCGTGAGTGAAAAAAATCCTTGTGGGGGTATTGATGCCAGAATTCTTTGGGTAAGCGTAACCTGCCATTGACTACGTGTTTCAACTGATTCGCCGACCTATGTTAGCGATTCATGGAAGTTGTAAGACTACTCACCCCACAGTTAGCACATTCCCAGTGTTCCCATTTATACCTGTTAATTGCATTAAATTTGTCAGTTGAACGTTCTATCAAACTCACCTGCATGAGAGGCGACCACATTTCATGCAATGCCAACCTCTACTAAAAGACACTGTGGTCGTAACTCCGCTTGTTGTTTCGCCAACTCTGGCCGGTACTATATTCGGTAATATTTCAAACTTCTGGGGTGACGGGTATAAAAACTCATCACGGTAATCCAGTTCGTTCGGTTCATTGCCGTTGATAGTCCAAAAAATATCGCAGAGAGGATTCAGGCACATCCAGCCTTGTTTGTAGATAAGCGGGCTCTTCTCCTGACAACTTTCGCACTCGGCATTCAGATTTCCACTAGTACTTGCAAGATGCGACGGGCCTTTTGAGGGACATGTGCTAGAGATGGACATTGGCGGCTCCGGTTGCGATGCCCACCAGGGATCACCTTGATCCTCGCACCATTGAAACGCGAATTTCCACCTGACGATACGTCGTGACCCGTCATGGGTAGGTTGGCTCTCGGCTAGTTATTATTTGTTAGATTTTATCAATCGACAACCTGTTGAAAGCTGACCCCATGCATGAGATATCCAATATAAGCCAAGCACCACGTAAGTATAATTGCCCGAGGCGAGATCGTAAGGAAAGAGGGCATATTTATCATCGGCAAGGAGCACGAGAGGCCGTCGTTCTTTGGATGTCCTCAGTAAAGCGCGAACTGACCTATCTGACTCTTTCTGGTCCTGGCCTGTCTGATAGCGCTTGGTAAAAGGGTCAATTATCGACTCGGTTTTGCCGCCACTGTCGTATCTCAGCTACGCTCAAGTGTGATTATAAAAGTCAAACGAACCCATGCGAGATGATTAATTTTCCGTTGTGATGAAATTTGTCCCGGCTATAATAATTTAGAAATCTAGAAGAGTTATTGCACGATATATGCACCAAGCTGCATATGCCCCAAGAAGGTAACCCTTGACGATGTCATCCTTTGAGTACACGCCGCTATGATAGGCACGAAAATATGCGAGGGACTCGCAGACCTCTTGACGAGACTTGTGAATGGTTAGTCATTACAAACCAAATTTCAGAATAAAGCAACTCACCTGAGCCCATATACGCGGAGGAACTGGGACGGGGGGCTTGGGTATGACCATTGAGGGTGCAGAGCTTGCGGTGGGGACGTCGTTTGCCTCATCAGAATCATGTTCATTGAGGCCATCGCATTCCACGTCCCCTTCCTCATCCTTGTTCTGAGTCCAGTTAGATATGTCCGGGCGGATCCCTTCCTGTTGGACAACTAGTGCATTTCACGTTACATCTTGCAAAAGACAACCTACGTGTTCAAGAGATGGGGTTCTACACGTAACTGTGCAGACGGTAGTATCTTCATCTGGCAACCAACGCTCGCTGCGTACTTTTTGGGGAAGTGGTCGTGCCAGTCTAATGTCTGGGCCAAGAGGTTCGTAGGAGCCAACCGCTGCGGTGTCATGGATGGGATTGTCTTCGTTCGGTAACAATCTCTCGCTACGTACTTTTCGGGGAAGCGGTCTTGCCAGTCTACTGTCCGGGCCAAGAGGTTCGTAGGAGCCAGCCAACGCGTTTTCATGAGATACCACGGAAGGTATCTCAAATTCCAGTCGAGTGCGTTTCTTTCGCGCCTGTGCGTTCACAGTTACAATTGCGATCGAGGTGGAACCAAAGGGTTCCTGGATTATGGGTTCTTGAAGAAGCCTCGCCCGCAAGCTGTTTGTAGACTCAGATACACTCTCAATTTCGCCATCCAGGTCCGGAATTGATGGATGTAGTAGCTTCCTGGCGTGAGTGGGGAGGACACTAACAATGGATTTTATTTTACATACTAGTATGGAGTTTGTAGTCCTCGGCGGTTTCTTGTTGTCTTCAAAAGCATTAGAACGTGCGATGACAAGGGATTCCCGAGAGCTGAATTTGCAGGTCTTGTCAGATGTGGAACTTGCACGTTTACTTATTTCCACGGCCTCTGGTTCAACCTCTGGTAAGGGGGACAGTCGCGTCCCAGGTCCAGGGGACGCATCGTAGGGGGGTTTCTCCAGCGTTGTCGTGCCGTCCGTCGCAGAATAGAGTCCATCCACTGGGACTGAACTTATTTCGATGTTTCCTGTGAACGTATACATTTGAACAAGCAGTTTCATCAGCAGAAAGCAAGCCAGACCTTCACAGGGATGCCGGTCGCCACCTTGGCTTTGACTGTTGGCCTCGTTGCCTCTTCCTTGCGCAACCTGCTGAGCAAATGGATTATAGGCTTTGAGCTTGATGGTGCTAGTGTCGTGTTCGAAGACAAGGCCATCTACTCTCTCTATAACTTCAAAAGGGATTTTATCTGGGGGAGCACCCTTTAACACCAAGCGTGCCCATGCATCGCTGGTCAAAACGGCCTGGGGAAGGTGGTTAGATATTGTTATGATCTTTCAGACAAATTGCGAGCACATACTTTGGCTTTTTCCAGACTTTTATTCAATTCCTCGACAAAGCGAGGAAACATTTTGTCCGCCCTGACGGCCCCGCTTCCTTGGAGTAACATGGAGATATGTCTGTGAGGGGGATTGTGCAAGTGTTGCAGGACGGGCGGACTCGGATCCTCAACACTCACGGGCAGATCCATTGTGAGACGGTTCATGCAACTCACAAGGATGCGTTCATTCCACAAAGAAGTAATGTGTTGAACTTTAGTCAGTAAACTTGAAGTTCGGAGCTGTGCCAATTTTGAATGCCGGCACTCGACGCGGTCGGAGTTCGGACGGTTGCGTTGACCCCTATGTCGTCGTTAGTCGCGCGCGCTCCGAAAACAGGACGGTACCTATTCAGGCCGTTCAGGAGTGCACGAGCCATAGGGATCAACGCAACCGTGACATTAATGATCGCTAGAATAGACATCTGAATAACGCAGGACAAAAGGACAAGCGCAATGCTAGCTAACTACGATATACGAAGGATGACAAAGGTTAGTATTCAGACCGTTCGGGGGCCAACGCAACCGTGACGGACATAGATATGTACATCTAGAAGATCGACTTTCTGGCGTGATGCGGCGATCTGGGTATCTCCGAGTCAATAGTGCCGCGTTTGACACTGCCCTCGTCGATTCATCAATCGATCAGCAGTATATGTTCTACTTTTATGAATCGGATCTGACAGCGTCAGCCGATCTGGGAGTGTATGACTGATTTTCGTCGCCAGTGTGAGTATTGGTGATGGCAACTAGTAATTACTTCCCAACCATCACAGTTGACTACTGGTTGAACTACCATGCACCTCCGTTGTCCTGCTTGAAACAGCCTACCATAACAATCACCAACATCGTAAGTTTATAATACTCATACCAACCTGAGGAATAAAAACCCCACCTGGAGCTCTTGGAGAGCAAAGACCATCTCCCCTCCTTCACTGGCATGCTGTTCGTTGGTGCAAGTCACCGGCAAACTTGCGATAGTCACTTCAGTCCCAATATACGCCCTGGCATTCAAGTTGGCAAGAAGGGTGTTACAGTAAAGCGGACAAAGTGGAATAAGCAACACAGAATTATACATGCCCAGCGGAAAGGGAAAGACATTCATCTACAGGTGTTTGGATGAGAAAATAAGTAGGAAATGATGAACAGGACACGCACAAAGATGAGAGACGAGAGAACGAATGTGGCCGTCCAGGTACCCGTGTTCACCGCCAACACGATGAGACGCTGCAAAATGCGTAGCGTGCTAGCCAATACTCGAGATCAGATATATCCCAGGCGGCAATACTGAGGTCACGAGCTCTTACCTCGAATAGTCAGTCGAAGTACGCTCGCGGATAAGTAAAAATGTAGTAAAAATGGCGATCAGGACATCCTCCCCGGTAGCAACAGAGAGAGAGAAAATCGACAGAGTCTGTTCACCAGACAGTGAAGCCTTGAATTCAGTAAACAAAATATGTCCCTACCAGGAGTGGGTTTTTACCCAGCATACCGATCCCAACACCATGCACGCTAGATGTGATTCAAAATGGTTTCCAGATGTAGTCTGATGCAAAAAAACGAACCCATTCGCGATGTACACCGCTTTTCCGAGATAAACTAAGATTGAAACATCAGTACATATTGATGTGAATTCTCCCGATGAGCACCCACTGAGAACAGACACTGATATTCAGAAGAACCTCATTAGTCATGTCCCCTTGACGTCTAGAAATGCATACCAAGCTGAAGGATCGCTAGAATGAACTACATTCATGGGACTAAGTGAAACCAGAACTCCTCGTCGATGGAGACGCCTTACACATATGAGCGGCGCAATAATCTTCTTCCCACTGACTGCGCGAATCGCAGTGTGATTGTAAGCACACCAGAAAAGAAACCTGGTTCAAGACGCACAAACATAGATTCGATAGATAAGAAACCCTTGTGTAAGTACCGTAACCAAGCTCTGAACGATAGTATCAGCACGCGTTACGGGCATAGAGTGAATGGCTACCGTGGGGAGTAACTGCAACTGTGACTTGTTGATGGACCTTTCAAGGAAGTGGAGCAGAAAACTTACGATGAGCTCCCTACAGGGATTGTCAAGGCATGAAAATCGGGATTTTGAAAGTAACGACTTACGTATTGAGGTACAAAACTGACGATGGGTCTACCAGGCCGGCCATAAGATGTTTGTATGCTATGGGAGGCACAATAAGAACACGAGCATCTGAGCGCTGTGACTCTGAAACGAACTTCCGGCAACAGCCAAAGCTTCATGGATTGTATCGAGTGCCCTGTCACGAAGCCCATCAGGAGGTGGGGACCCGAGGAAACGTGAGTTCTACCACATAACAACTACCTAGAATAGGTGGTATATCATTATCATTATACTGGGTTGCCTGGTAATCGGTCATCTCGACTCACAAGACACTTTGTGCGTAAAGGATCGTTCTGATAGCTGACACGAGGGCGTAATAAGCTGATGAGCGAGTGCAGGAACCGTAGACTCGAAGCTCACTGAGTACAATAATAGAATCTATGAAAACGGTGTGGATGCGCTCGGTACGATGTAGAACGAAGAGCACTCACGTTTGCATACATGTGACCCCGTAAAATGCGGTGGTTAAAATAGTACCGAAGTAAATCGATCCGTACATAGGCCCATATAGCGGGGCGAATGGGTTGGTCGACATGATTGATCTCGACTTGACTCTGGTTCGAGAAGGAAAGTGCAAAACGCGGTCAAAGTCGGAGGGTATGATCCCCCACGTTAGCGGGCTTTATTATGATATATGATCCTTTCCGTCTTGAGTTGTGATTCCATGGTGATGCGATGCGATGTCATATATACTTCGTTGAACTTGGGATCGATGTCAGCAACGCATGTCATTGTGCAATGCGGGATTGGTGTCTCAGCCGAGTCACCTTAGCAAGGCGAACGTCGGTAATATAACATTTCAGGTTTAATTCATGACACTGGTATTCGTATAGACCTCTGGCAGTGGCGTGACACCAGCCGGGGACCGGCGATGCGTAGCACAGATAATATGCAACTGGCGTTTATCCTGATATACTTATTTATTAAGAAGAACCGAAAATATTGCAGCTGCAAACGAGTAAGCTAATCTGAGCGGATCATATTGTCTCGGAACGCCTTGATAACTATGGTTGGACAGACCTTCAGTTGTAGTGGTATCCAAAGGACAAGGGCACCGGACGTACTTCGTAGCCAGCCATCATGGCAGGGTTTCCGTATATGTGCCATTGCGGTAAACATGCTGAGAGTTGAAGTAGCGCGATAAGGATGCCATACATTGAGGGTTATAAGTAATCCAGGATCGCAAAACCGCACCGTTCTGTCGTCAGACCCAGAGACGGCACGCTTTCCATAAGATGAAACCTAACTAATCTGACCATTGAAATATGAAGTGCCCAGACTTTGTCTCGGCATCCCAAATCCACAGGTTTGTCCAAAGACCCGGGGATGACGTGCTTCCCATTGAGTGGAAACCCGACTGATTCGATACAACCAGTGTGTCTTTTGATTCTGAAGGGTCAAGTCAGAACAGAGCCTATCTCGGTATCCCAAATCCGCACCGTATTGTCCCAGGACCCGGAGACGACCCGCTTTCCATCAGGTGAAAACCTGACTGATGTGATTGAATCGGTATGTTCCCTTGAAGGGCCAACCACGACAAAGCCTGTCTCGGTATCCCAGATCCGCACACTGACTGCGTTGTTCCAAGACTCGGAGACGATACCCTTTCCATCATGTGAAAACCCGACTGAAGTGATGTCGTTAGTGTGTCTGGTGAATGGTCCAGTCACAATATAGCCCGTCTCGGCATCCTAGACCCACACTGTTTTGTCTTTGGACCCGGAGATGACGAGCTCTTCGTCTGGCGAAAAACACGACCGATGCGACTGCAGAAGTGTGTCCGTTGAAGCTTTGAAGGCCCAGCCACGACACACCTAGATATCAATTAAGGTCGGAAGTTTGTGAGTTAGCGTGCACTGTATCGCGGGCTGGGCTCGTTGCATATGGTCTAAATCAGAGACTAAGTTATTGAAATGCCAATTACAGTTGTGAGTTGTATTAGATAATCCTTTCCCATTCCCACGATTTAAACCTCTGTTGGCCATCATGACCAATTAATGCCATGCAGCGAGCCGTATGTCTAGAATTTGACTGCCCTACTTCTACTCTCTAGGCTTCTTCCATTCTCAAATTTCCACCACTCCACGACACTTCTTGCGCACAAAACAGCTCTTTGATTACCACCTTGCTGCTCTGGGATCCATCATACCTGGGCATCTTATTACCGTCAAGGATGCATTCTCAGTGTACCAGCACCTTACGAGTTCAACTAAGTATGCTTGAACCAGGGAACGGAGGCAAGAGAGCCGACTAGGACTACATCACCACATCGGTCAAGATGTGCTCTTGTCGCAACACATTCGGCTTGCCTAGCGCTGCGTGCAGACCAATATGACTGTGTTCGTCGTTCTGCTACCCCTTTTTTTTTCAAATTTCGATGTGTGAGCCTGTCATCATCCTGAATGCCGGCAACCATAACTACGAGATGTTCATTATTATCGTTGATAGGAATTCCAAACCTCCACATCTCGCCTCCCCCCATAGAGACCTTGGCCAGCATTATTTGTGCTGAAGCACTTCATTACCATCCCTCCAGCGGAAGCAACTGGCACAGGGGAGTTTCTTTCCGTTGGTTTCCGGGTTGGCCAATATTGGCCTATATAATCCGCGATCTTTACAGGCATTCCAGCAAACGACTCAAGCGACTTCGGGTCAATAAGGATAAATCGCCAGATGCTTGCCATGTCCTTTCAAACTGGAAGCAGGGATTCGGGTCCATATTTTCCCTGCTCGAGGGATACGGTATGATCGGTGAATTCAACCCATTTTGCCCAGCTGTCATGCATGGTAATTATACCACTGTTGGAATTCAATTCCAATTGAAATGTTCGTTCGTTGAAGCCCATGTGACATTATGTGGGTACGTATGACGTTCGATCTTTTTGGTTCCGCTGCTCCTCAGTACATACACCTTCGTTTTGCAAGTGACATGCTTGGTTTGTAACTCTAACGGCAACGATTCAGCAGGGCTTGATCTATGCAAACAGAGTGGCCTTCATTACGAAGCATATCAAGCGCATGCACCATCCGATGTTCTCGCTCGGTTGCCATCCGAAAACGTTTGGACTTCCGTCGTCTTCAAAATCCCCTATTCTCTGATGAGAACATGATAGCTGCCTTCAATCGGGAACCACACCTGTTGACCAATGACTAATGCGCTCTGCTGATCCGACTGGGTGTTCCCGGAGCGCGAACCGGAAGTTTTAAACAAGTCCATGCTGAGAACGTTGGTCGTCTCCCCGCCTCCAATATATGCTCTTGCATTTAGGTTCGCAAGAAGAGTGTTACAGTAGAGTGAGCAAAGCGGAATACCGGGCACAAGGTAGATCATATTTGTCGGGTAAATGTGCATCTAATGTACTTGGGTTAGAATATACCGTAGACTAAACAATGAACGCACTAAGATGACAATAAGCAGAGCGAACAGGGCCGTCCAGATACCTGTGTTCACCGCAAAAACGGTAAGACGCTGCAGCATGTGAACCGTCCTTGTGGACCACCAATTATGATCAAAAATATTGACATGACAGCAAGTGGTCGTCAATGCTTACTTTCCAAAAGTAGCTGAGGTGCGCTTGCGAACAAGTAACACAGTCAAGAAGATAGCAAGCAAGATATCAACCCCAGCAGCGACAGAGAGAGAGATGGTGACTAGAATCTATCCACAAAATACTGAGATCCTTCGCGCAGGCACAAAACACATTCCTACCGTAGATGGCTTCTCCTCGAGCACATTGACTGTAACAACTTGCACGCTGGAAGGATACAAGTCTGTATGAGCAAATTGCACTTTAGGAAAACGATCGGACAAACCCATTCGCATTAGAATACAATGAATTTGCAACATACACTAGGATAAACATAATCAACGCTTACTCGTTTGAACGTCACATATGGATGGTTACCAATAGCAGTCACTGATATTCAGAAACAACACGATTAGACATCAATCCCCGATGATAAGTAGATCAAGCCTCACCAAACTGTATGATCATTAGGAAAAGCTACAGGCAAGATTAAGCAAAACTGTCATTCTTCGAGTGTGCAGATTACTCACAAATGCAATTGGTGCAATAGGATTCTTCCCGCTAACTGAGTGCCTGTGAGTAAACAGGAAAAAGTAATTGGAGATCCATACTCACAAAGGTACATCCGATAAACGAAAAAGCCTTGTGTAATGACTGCGACCGTGGCCTGATCGCCATCAGCACTTACTCCGTGCATAAAAATCAGGGAGTACCGTGAAGACCAACCGCAACTGCGACTTGTTAGTAGACTTTTCAAGAAGACAGAAGTTACGAATAGAACGCACCATGAGCTCCCTAGGAAGAACATCAACATCGGTAGCTGGGATGTTGTACTCGAGGACTCACGGATTTATATTTACATATGAATATGGGTCCACTAGGCCAGCCATAATGTATTTGTATACTGTGTGGAGGACGATGTGAGCGAAATTGGGGCGGTGTGTTAGTCAAAGAACGAACTTCCAGCAACGCTCAGAGCTTCATGGATCGTGTCGAGTGCCCTACCGCGAACTGTCAAGGATAGCACGAACCGATGTGACGTAAAGTTTACCACAAGGCAACTACCTGGGGAAGGCTGGTGTGTTATCATTCCGCCTGATTTGTTCATAAGTTGACTCACAAAGAACTTCATGCGCATAGGATCATTCTGATAACTGGAACAAGAAGAGATGAATCAATGAATGAGTATATAAATTGTGGACATACTGGACATAGTAATAAAATCTGTCCCAATAACAGGCATGTAGTTTGTTTCATCATCGACGAATAACACTCACGTTTGCATGCATGTGATACCGTAAATTGCGGTACAGATTATGATACCGAAGTAAAGCGCGCCATATAGTGGTCCAACAGGCGGAAGAGATAATTCCGGGCTAGTTGACATGTCTTTCGTCGACGTAACCCTGCTTCAGTCAGGGATATTAAGTAAAAATGGACGAAATGGTCACTTCGTATATAAGCGACCAACAACCAGTGCCGGTATGGCCGCAGAGTATCCTTGATGGGCCATCGAAGCATGATGCATTCTATCAGATCTGAGCTCTGCCTTGCATAGCCATCAAGAGATGACGAATTCGTATCTCATAAGCTCGTATATCGGCCAGTAAGATTCTACCAGCGTGCTTTAACAGCCTCCGATGCGGTTTGAGTGGCTCGCAGAAGCCGTCGCCATCATTAATATTCATATCTCGGTGCTTTTGCGGTGGCCATTCGTTGATGGTTGTGCAAACAAGACACATGCTAGATTTAGCGCCGTACTGAGGCAGGAACCTTGTTTACACACCTTTATGCACCGCCGTTGCTCAAAGATTCATCACCAGTACTTGTTGGTTTCCTGGGTCTAGCCGAGGCACGAGGCGAGCGCAGGGTATAGTCTACGCGTGAGAAGCGAAGTAACTCCCTCACCTCTCTTCTCACTTTGCTCCCGTGTTAGTACTCTGTCCGTAGTAATACACCTCTTTTCATTCTTTTGCATCTATCCTACACTCGCTACCACTCCCTCCTTCACTTCCCATGCAAAACCCT
>JBBPLF010000541.1:0-22187 GCA_038089615.1 Aureoboletus auriporus
TGCGAAGGAACAACTAGCTTGGGACATCAAGCAGGACAAGGCAGCTGGTGAGCTCATGCTCAATGTTGCCCCAGACCAGAGAGTCCACATTCGAGCACACCAGGATGACCCCACAGCCGCTTGGAGCACTCTCAAGAAGCTCTATGTCCAGCAGAAGGCCAGCACTCGCTTTGTGGCCTATGACACATTTTTCAACATCAGAAAGCTTCCTGAGGAGTCCCTCCCAGCACTTGCTGGTCGAGTTAAGCAAGCCATGGCCAATATCCAAGAACTCCGCCCCTCCACCTTCAATTTAAAGACCTCAGACGACGAGCTCTGCTGTATGGCCATGATGCATGCCCTTGGTCCTGATTACTCGCATTTTGTGTCCTCCCTTGCCCTCCTCACAGATCTTGACAAAGACAAGGTGAAGGCTGCGTTCCAGACCGAAGAAATCAATCGCAGACCTCGCCCAGACGCTCCCAACGCCTCAGCTGAGTCTGTACTCGCTGCCTCAACTTCTGGTTGCGCTTGCAACACCTCTGCACCCTGTGGATTCTGTGAGAGGCCTGGACACTGCCAATGCAAGTGCCATGTGCTCCAGAATGCGAAGAAGTCGTACAAAACATGGAAACGCAATGGGAACAAGGCCAGTAAGGCTTCTAGCGATGCTCCTGCGCCTGGGACCGCCTCTGAGACACCTGAACGCACTGGCAATGCAAGTCTTCATTCCATCCATCCCTCTGACCCTCTTTCGCCTCTACAACTCGATGCTGACTTCGATTGGAATGCAGACACAGGGGCCACTTCTCATATGACTCCCCATCGCCACTGGATGCGCAACTACACCCCAAAATGCGTCCCCATCCATCTGGCTGACAATACAACTGTATATTCTGCTGGCATTGGGTCTGTGGTGTTCCAGCCAACCATAGAGGGGAAGAGGGCTAGAGCGGTCGAGTTTACCAACATTTTACATGTCCCAGACCTGCGCAGCAATCTATTGTCTGTGTTACACCTCACTTGCCACTCAGGAATCATTGTCACCATCAATTCCACCCATATGTTGTTCTCTCGAGCTGCTGGTGCTCTCCTCTTTGTTGCGCCCATTAATAGCCACAATGCAGCGTTTCTGGACGGTGTAACTGAGCCTGTGACTGAGTATGCACACCCTGCAATGACTCTACCTCTCGATTTATCCCTCTGGCATCGCAGACTCACCCATCACAACATTGCTGGTGTAAAAGTGCTCATTAAGCACAACATGGCCACTGGGATCACACTTGACAGCAAATCTTCGCCTGATCCTGTTTGTGAGCCATGCCTGGCTGGCAAAATGCATGCAAATCTGTTCCCCAGCACCTCCTGGTGCGCATCTTGACCTCTGGAACTCGTCCACTCGGATGTACACCAGCTCCCTTGCAAGTCGTTCTCTGGGTACCAATACTGGGTCACTTTTATCGATGACTACTCGAGATATCGCTTTGTGCTGCCCATTCGCAAGAAATCAGATGTATTCGACGCATTCCAGCAGTTCAAGGCATTTGCAGAGAACCAGAGCGAGCGAAAAATCAAAACTCTTTGAGATGACAAGGGGGGCAAGTATATGAGCAAAGCCATGCTCGATTTCATCAATTTATGTGGTATAGAGCGCCAGCACACTGTCCGAGCGTGCCCACAGCAAAATGGGGTCGCAGAACGTGCCAATCGAGTCCTCTCTGAGCACATTACTGCCATGCTCAAGGAATCAGGTCTGGCTATGTCTTTCTGGGGCAAAGCTCTTGCAGCACTCATCCATGTCTGGAATCAATGCCCTACAGATGTTCTGGACAATCGAACACCCTATGAGCTCTGGAATGGTCGAAAACCGGATGTCTCTCACCTCAAGGTATGGGGATGTACTGCCTATGTCCATTTGCAGTGAGATAAGCACAATGCCCTGCAGCCCCACTATGAAAAATGCGTCTTCATTGGCTACCCACCTGGCTACAAGGGCTGGAAGTTTTACAACCCCACCACAAAGCACACTATCATCTCAGAATGCGCTGATTTCGATGAAAGATCATTTCTATTGCATCCCCATCTACCCCAGCCTCCAACTTCGCCTCAAAGCGCTCCCTATGTCCCTCCTGACATTCCTCAGGATGAAGAACCTGATGCGCTGCCTATTGAGGTGCCTGCAGTGCTGCCTCATCATGGGGGGCCTGTAGACAATGATGAGGATGATAATCCAGCACTCCCTGTGCCTCCTGAGCCTGTTACATCACCCCCTGTAGTTGTCCCACTCCCAGACCCAAGTCCTGTCAGAATTGGCGCTAGATTGCCTGCTAGACGTTGTGGGCCACCTTGGGCATGGTGGAAACTCAGTCCTGCTCAGTTGGATGATCCTGGATCTGATGAGGATGAAGAAGCTGATATTGTGCACTGTCTAGCAGCAAATAGCGCCTATCCCCACTCATTTCGCAAGGCTATGACCAGGGATGATGCAGCTGACTGGAGACAGGCTGCTCTCGATGAATTAGCAGCCCACAACACCTATGGCACCTGGTCCCTTGTCCCCAGGCCCAAGGATCAACCTGTAATCGGTTCTAGATGGGTATTTGTGAAGAAACATCATGCTGATGGTTCGTTTGAGCGATACAAAGGCCGCCTTGTCGCCCAAGGCTTCTCTCAGCATCCTGGATTTGAATACATCGAGGTATTTGCGCCCACTGTGCGCTTGCCCACTCTGAGGGTTATTCTTGCCCTTGCTGCGGTCCATGACCTCCATTTGTGGTCTGTTGACATCTCTAGCACATATCTGAATGGCGAAATCGACTGTGATGTCTACATGGAGCAGCCTGAAGGATTTGCTGAAGGGGATCCGAAGGAGACAGTCTGTTTGCTGAAGAAGGCACTCTATAGCACCAAACAGGGCAGAAATCGCTGGAATTGCAAGATGCGCACCATACTCGAGTCTATGGGCTTTGTCCAGACACATTCTGATGCTGCGCTTTACATCTACATCAAGGGTGATGTCCGCATCATGCTCCCTGTTTTTGTCGATGATATGACCTTTGCATCGAACTCTCTTGCCTCCATCAAGCAAACCATTGCAGATCTGTCCAAATTCTTCAAGTTGCGGGATCTGGGCACTACCTCCGAGATTCTGGGCATACAGATTACTCAGGATCGAGCCAAGCACTCTCTCAGTATCTCCCAGCCTCAATATTGCGTCGACATGCTTGCTCGCTTTGGCATGGCTGATTCGAAGCCTGTCAGCACTTCCATGGACCCTGGTTTGTGTCTTTTGACCGCACAGAGCCCCAGAACTGCAGAAGAGCGCACTTTCATCAAAACCATTGACTATGGTGGTGCCATTGGCTCTCTGCAGTATCTCTGCTGCACAACTCGCCCAGATATCGCCTATGCTGTTGGCCAGCTCGCTTCTTTCACAGCAAACCCAGGTGTTGCCCATTGGAATGCCATTAAGCACCTCTTTCGCTATATCAAGGGCACAACTGACTATGCCATCACCTATGCCCCAGATCCATCGCAATCCCAGCTCTTTTCGACTTATTCTGATGCAAATCATGGCGCATGCAAGGATTCTGGGCGATCCACTGGCGCATTCCTTGTCAAAATCGGTTCTGGAGTTGTTTCCTGGATGTCCAAGCGCCAGCCCATTGTTGCTCTGTCTACAACTGAAGCGGAGTACATGGCTGCCTGTGAGGCAGGCAAGGAGATCATCTGGATGCGAAAACTACTCAAGAAACTGGGCTTCGACATGTCTACACCATCCTTGCTCCACATCGACAACCAGTCTGCTATTCAGGTAGTGAAGCATCTTGATTTGCGATGGTATTGGCTTAGAGATGTGGTGGAGCAGAAGTTGATTTCGCCCTCCTTCCTTCCCACTGCTGATATGCCTGCTGACATGCTCACCAAGGCATTGCCTCGAGCCAAGGTAGAGAAGTTCTGTGGGCTGATGGGATTAGGTGGAATGCGAAATGCATAGAGATGCACAATCAGGGGGGAGTGTTAGATCTATTGATTGTGCACCATTTGGTGCGCATTTCTGGACTTAGTGATTGTGGCCACATTGTGGCACAATGTTGTTGTTTATTGTTGTTGATTCGTTGTGTACTTGTACGAGTCCAGTGTATTCCTTTCTTTTTAGTTTTCTTACACTGGACTCCAGGTATGTAGCGCTTTTTAGCACTCCAATATAGTTTTCTTACACTGGACTTGTTAGAACTATACGGACGGACGTAACTCTGGTGAAGTCCGGAGCGGAGTCTTGGCGGGACTTGGCTTCAGCGTATGTGCTGCGCCCTTACTGAACCCGGAGGTCCCAAATTTGTCGGAGGTCGGAGGCCAGAGGTCACAAGAACCGTTGGGCTCAAGTGGAACGAAGGAGGAGATGGAGATGGAGATCAGACAGTGACCGGGAGGTCAGAGCGAGGAGAGGAAGGTGGTTATTCAATTTGATATTCGACTGAGGTTACAAAGGGAGTATGGAGGGGTTTATATACGGAGGGCGGAAAGGTCTAAGGTACAGAGTCGCGTAAATATCTCGGAGGTAGGTACAGAGCAAGAATGAATAAGGATCAGAATGACAGACGGAGAATGGAGATGTAAGTATGGAATGACAGACGGAGAATGGAACAGGAAAAAGTGACAGTCAGGGAAAACTAGGGACGAGTGACAGAAGTAAAATGGAGTATGTACGAGATGACATTGGAAGAGTATAGAAGTATAAATGAAAGGGTCCAGAGAATGGAGATACCTGAGTGTGCGAGATTGCGCCAGAGTTGTCGCAGGATATCTGAAGTTGCATCGCAGTGACCGGAGTTGGACTTGGATGAAATCCGGGATATGACAGTTGGTCATTAACCTATGGAACACAGACTAATGGCCTTGTGGGCTATGCCGACATGGATGGTGCATCCCAGGAACACCGACACGCCATATCGGGATATGCGTTTATTATTGATGGAGGGGCAATTTCGTGGAGCTCACGCAAACAAGAACTCATCACGCTTTCCACAACAGAGGCTGAATATGTCGCATCCACACATGCTGCTAAGGAAGCACTTTGGCTTCGTTGACTCATTGGGGAAGCGTTCGGCCCACTCCACAACCCAACAATCCTCTACAATGACAACCAATCCGCTATCACGCTTACTAAGGACGGCAATTACCATGCGCGCACAAAACATATTGACATACTATATCATTTCATTCGTTTCTCAATTGACAAAGGTTCCATTCATTTACTTTATTACCCTACTGATAACATGATTGCCAATACTCTTACTAAAGCCCTCCCCTCTTCTAAAGCTAAACATTTCGCTACTGAACTCGGACTTTGTGCCGTTTGAGGGGGAGTGTTGGAGTTTACAAACGTCGGTCATTACCATAGCTTACATAATCACCCTCATTATTTTCCCTTTTCATATTCTGTTCATTCCTCAGTTGACATCTGTTGTGTCACTGAGATGAGACATTATTTCATATGTTCATTAGACAGTAACTCACTACTATGTAGACTTATATCCATCTACAGGTAATATAGTTGACATCCATTGTGTCACTGAGACTTATATCCGTCTACAGTTCGGACCGTATATGTTGTTTTTGTGATAAGGTGATAAGAGGGAAGCATGGAACACGGGGTGTATTTTCCAAGTTTGGGGTAACCAAAGTTGGTATGTGATTGGAGATAGGACCTTGACAATGGTAAAAGGTCCTTCTTGTTTTGGTGCAAACTTCAGGTTGGTGATAGATCGTTTTAAGTTCCATTGAAGAGAAGTACAAGGCTCTGGATCTCAGGAATATGAGTCACAAAACCTTGGATAGCTGTTGTGGGTGATAAAAAGGGAATGATATGTTCACCCCTAAATGGATATGCAAGAGGAATGAAAAGAGGGACAACTGGCCAAGATCCTTTGACCAAGAAAGAGCCTTAATGACAAATCCGAGACTTTCCAGAGTGTTCCACTGAAAGTCAACAGTGGATCCGCAGAATGCGCAGTGTAATATGAAGAACGCGAAAGCGGAAAACAATAAGGACGATGAGGACTTATGTGGAAGCCTTTAAGATAGTTGATGATTGAAGGGAATGATAGATGGAAGGACAAAAAAGATGAATTTCAACTGTCTAAGTACAGTCTTTTATACTCTGGACATACCCTAGATTGAAACAAGTAAGGTACATGTGTCACAATACTTGTCAAAGGCATGGAGACTGTTATAATTCACCCCTGTTTATTTTTCCTCTTGTCATCTTGCTTACTTCTTCGGA
Organism: Aureoboletus auriporus; assembly: GCA_038089615.1. Lineage (NCBI taxonomy): Eukaryota > Fungi > Basidiomycota > Agaricomycetes > Boletales > Boletaceae > Aureoboletus > Aureoboletus auriporus. The sequence goes on from JBBPLF010000541.1 coordinate 6,266, forward strand.
CATTCCTATTGGATGTCTTGTCATTTTGCTTACTTCTTCAGTTGTTCCTATCGGACGTCTCATCATCTTGATTACTCTCTTATGCATTCCCATTGGACACATGTCTTGCTGTACAGCCCACTTGACATCATCATTTCCTCTTCTGTCTTACTTGCTGTGTATTACTAAACATTCCTAGGAATTCCTTTGCATTCTATTGCTTAGTAATTCCCTTTTTCCCCTTTCTATATAAACCCTACAATACCAACGATGTACCTCATGCTTGACCTACCTGGAATAGCATCATACCTTGTACATTGTCCTCGATCCCTCAGATCCCTTGTTTTCCTTGAAGTCCTCATCCTACTCTGAGTGGATGCTCCCTTGAAACCCCTTGAAACCACCAACAATTGTCTTATTGTCAGAAGAACCCTTGAACCCTTGAACCATCTACGACGAACGTTCGTCCTAGACAGAACTTTGAAACCAGCCAGGTCTATGTTCATCTCTACCCAAGTTGAGTGTAATGGAGACGACTAAATATGTGAATAAAGTACTTGATAAGATAATTCAAGTTGTTGGGACATGATTCAACTTGATACAATGAGTTGTAAACACAACACGAACAAAAGGACTTACCAGCAATGGAACCCAAGTGCAAATGTGGAATGCAAACTATGCAGATTTTATTCAGATCATTGCAAGTTGATGTGAGAGAGTGCAGAAATGACTTTAGACGGCCGCGGTAGAAGGTGAAAACGTTAGGAAGAGGATAAGGATAAAGATGGAGAATGACCCAGGTGACGATTAGATGACATGCGAGAGTAGAGACTTATGGCTCTTTATATCTGAGGGGGTCTTTGCTACTGACTGTCCCCAGTCAGTTATGTGAATGTTGGAAGACAGGAATAAACAAGGCATATGTCAAACACAAACACACAGAAGCATTCAAAGCGAGCAAAACTCCCAGGCCATTGTCCGCCAATGAGGTAAGTGGTTGATCGCATATATAAATTGTGGGGTGTGGCCACACCACTTCTGTGCTTTTCTTCTTCCACTCCCATCATCAATATCTCCACCCTCAATCTTCAAGAATTCCTCGACGAGGCCCTTGTGTCCAACCTGTCCCCACAAGAACTAGCACGGGAATGTATCAAAAAGGTATATGATGCAATGGAGATGGAGGCAAAGACACGCCCAGACGACAAGGAGGAGCTCAGGGAGGAGCAGGAGATGTGGTCTGTTGTGTGGTTGCACAAAATGGTACATGGCAAGTGGTCACACTTCGATTCATGCTAACAAAAGCCCAGAACGAACTCAGGGCAGTGATGGCAGAGGCCTGCATGTTGCAGGCAGTACTGCCACTACCTCTTGACGTCATGGCTGTGATCAAGAAGGCTGGCAGGTATGCAGGAAGCCATGATGTAGGCAAGGATTGAAGTGAAGCAAAAGGCTGTGGAGGTGAAACGGAGGGCCAAGGAGGAGAAGACATGGGCCAAGGCAAAGGCATGGGCAAGGCTGTTGGTGGTCATTATTCCACTATGCAACAAGCCAGTGACGGAGGTGGAGGATGACAATGATGAGGATGATGAGAAAGGTGATGATGAAGATGTGGCAAGGCCCCTGATGACTGACTTGCTGGTGATATTGAGTGGCTTTGTGGGGTTAAAGGTAAGTTTGTCTGCCTGTGCTGGCTATCCACTTAACTGACGCAGTTATGTATAGCAGGCATGTGTAGACTTGGACAGCGAGGAAGAAAGCAACCTTCATGAAGAGGTCCTGCACAAAAACAAGTGTGCCTGGTACATGAAGTTCTGCCACATCTGCCCAGGACCACGCATTGGCACATGCAAGGCATGCCAATTGGTGCAGCAATGATGTGATTACTTGCATCCGAAATGCACGTTAAAGGTGGCCAAGCACATCTTGTGCGTTACTTGGTGAGTAACAAAGTTCGCAACGTGAATAACGCTAACACTCTTCATAAAGCAGAAATCCTGAGGTGTCAAGCACCAACACATCAAGGCTGACCTCAAGCTGACTGATAGTGAGGTCGTGGTCACCCTAAAGAAGGCAAAGGGGAAGCACAAGACCGAGGATCAGGTCTAGGACCTCAAGACAAAGGTGCATGCAATCCAAGTGCACCTTTTGAAGGTGGAGAGGGAGGTTGATGTGCTGGTGAAGGAGTTGGACAAGCTCGAGTAGATAGTCACCATCTGTACTTTTTTTGTTTTCCTTTTTATCCTTGTAAAATTGCATATGTCGTCTGAATCTGCAAGTGTCCAATAAATCCACATGAATCTGCAAATGCAAATGCATCACTGGTGTCTAAGGAAAAGGCAAAAGACAGTAAGCAAAAATGAATTAATGATAAAAGAGAATGAAAGTTTAGCCTCATTACCCTAACACTTCATACGCGGTCTGCATTAAAACCCTGTTTGACATAGAAAGTAAGAATGGTGCGCAGTGTTCATTGCACAAAGGAAATCGCATGTTAAATAATGATGTAGGACACCTGTTTCTTAGCAAAAGTGACAGTTTTATATTTTGTGCATAAATGCAAGAATAAAAGATGATAACGTAGCACTTTTGTTGTGATTGTTTATTGGATTTTTCTGTTGTTTGTTTCTTTTTGATGAGAGAGAGAGAGAGAAAGAGACCTAAGTATGTTTGATGGTTTGTTGTTTTTCTGATCATAATGTGGTGCTGGACGAAACCCAGGATAAAACAGATACATATCAGATTCGGGTATATGATGATAGGAAAGAGATGTTAGGTGTCTTGATCGGTTAGACCAGGATCGCCTTCATAATCCTCTGATTCAACTTCTATTCCTACCAGATTGTCCAGTTTTTCTTCATCTAAATGTTAGATTCATTGATTTGCCGTTGTAAGATCATGCAAGCGAATCTTGTGAACAAATAACGCTGAGGATATAACCACTCTCTCTAGCGCTTCTTGAGAACTGAGAGCACTTGATATGTGGCTCCAGACGTTGGTGTGACGAGAACCTCAAAGTATTGTCACACACAAGTACTTCAAGAGACCAGACATTGCATAGGAAAGTACTAGAGGAGAGAAGTACATCCAGGTTGCGTAGAACTGGCTGGGGAAATGCCAGTGGAGATGGTAGACTACTTATACTGGGCTAGGAGGCTGCGTAAGGCAGTAAGCTATGCATGCTGCATAAAGCTATGTGTACTGTGTAAAGCTATGTGTGCTGCGTAAAGCTATGTGCGCTGCGTAAAGCTATGTGCGCTGCGTAAAGCTATGTGCACTGCGTAAAGCTATGTGCACTGCGTAAAGCTATGTGCGCTGCGTAAAGCTATGTGCGCTGCGTAAAGCTATGTGCGCTGCGTAAAGCAATGCATGCTGTGCGGGGCAATATGTGCTGCATAAAGCATTGGTGAGGCAATGCATGCTGCGTGCTGTGTAAAGCAATGCGGGTAATCTAGATGTGGTTGTGTGATGTAGGTCACCATTGGAAGCATGATGATGAAGAGGGAAAGGTCTGTTAAGTAAGGAAAGGTAAAGTGTGACTCAATAGGTAAAGTGAGTGTGACTCAACAAGTGAGGGCGAATGAATGAGAAGGGTAGACCCTCGTCCTAGGTGTCTACATTCTTCCTCCGAATGAAAGGTGGAAGGTTGAGTGAAGAAGTGATGAAGAAAAATGAATTGTCCGGGTGCCAACCAGGATCGTAACACTAAACCAGTAAGATCTGAAACAGAAAGTAAGGTATGAGAATGTGGACGATAAGGAATTAAATGGAAAGCTGCATAACGCAGCTGTGAGACAGATCCGTCCAACTCTGCCAAAATATAAGACCCACCAGTTATCCAGCGAAGGACTACCATAGGACCCATGTATCTTGGTTTTGTCTTTCAGTTCAGCTCTTTTTTCTACTCATGAATTGCGCACTAGTACCAGAGTACCAGGCTTGAAGTTGTAATCCTTGATGCGGTTCTTGAATGACACTTCGAAATGCTTTACGGATTCATAACATGCTTTGAGGATAGTCTTGCATATTTGTGCAAGGTTCTCATAACACTTCTGAAAACACTTTGCATGCCATGCTATAAGTCCTGATGTTGTTAGTGGTTGATCATCAGGAAGAGGAACAAGATAAGTTGCTTCGGATAGGTCAAAAGGAAAAAGAGGTTCAACACCATGTACCATGAAGTATGGTGAAAACCTGACAGATTTGATAATTGTAACTCTTTCCGCCCAAAAGACAGAATGAGCTATGCGAGGCCAATGTGATTCCTCCCCCTGGGTAGTTTTGATGATGGCCTCCTGGACATCAAGATGACATCATTCGACCACACTGTTCACCTGCAAATTGCAAATATGGCGGATATGATAACACAAAGAGAGGATGTTAAGTGCTTGCACAAAAGCTGGCACATTGTTGGAAACAATTTATGATAGAGGTCCCCAATGACAGAGGATGTCCTCAAAGACAAAATTGGCAAGGGCAGTGGTGTTCTCAGATTGTAACATGCGGAACTTGGGATACGCGGACATCAAGCAATGGGCTTGTACAATATAGCCATAGCCGCCAGCACAAGGCATAAGCATGATGTCAATATGCACCTTGTGGAAAAGACCAACAATGTCAGGTACAGATGGGGGAATATGGAGTTTGATGGTTCAGCAAAGTTGGCATTGGTGACAGGTGCGTACATACCATTTGACATCTTCAGTAAGCATAGGCTACCAGAAGTGCGACAAAAGCCGCGTCCGCACAGTATAGGCACCTTTGTACCCCAGGTCATCATGCACCTGCGTAATGAGTGTGAAACGATGGTCTTCCGGGATAACTAACTGATGGTGACCATGTGGCTCATGATGGCAAGGATTTCTGCGGAGAAAGAAGAAACACATAGTGGATGTGACAAACATGGAGAACTCCTGATCGGACATCCTGGAAGGGTGAACACTAGACTCAAGGGATGTGAAAATTTGTTTGAGCCTAGTGTTCCACTGGATGCCTTTTGGAGAACATGGGATAGAAGAGGTCTCGACGACACCATTGGATTGGAAGAGTGGAGGGGGATTTGTGGACAATGTGAGTGACTCGATGGCCAAATACAGGTAATCATATGAGCACAAGCCCACAGGGGAAGCCAGTCCAGTAGCACACACGTGAGGATGGCCTGGAAGGACAAGCTGAGCTGGTAAAGAGGACTGATCATTTAGCAATTGCATGGAGAAGGAATAGGATTTGTCAAGCCAATCCTCTACGTCATCATGTTCCAGTGTATCCTTCTCAGCAGGAGAGTGGCGCGATAATCTGTCCGCACCCATATGACAATCTGCAGGGACATGGATGAGATGAAAAAGAAAAAGGAGGATACCTGTGATCCAATGGTTAATGGTCGTGTTCGGTTGAAGGTCAGGGTTGTTGATCATACCCTTGACATACTTGGCATCCATTTCGACTGTAAAGTTAGTGATATTGAAAATAAAAATGCAAACTGTGTGGAGTGCACGAAATAACCCATAAAGCTCGAGTTTCGCCTGGGAATAGCGACTCTCGACTTCATTAAGCATAATAGAGCCAAAACGGTTCAGATAGTGTTTGCTGTCATTCTCATCTTGGGAAAGAATGAAATCAATAGCAATGTAAAATGTATCCACAGCAAGTACCACTTCCCGACTGCACTTATAGTCGAGATAATGCAAAGCAGGTGATTCGAGTATCACATCTTTAAGATGCTGCATGGCTTCCTGCTGGGCTATGCCCCATGAAAACAGAATGCCTTTCCATATCAAATCAACAAGCAGTCTGGCAATTGATATGTAACCTTTAATAAAAATGCATAGCACACCGCATATCCCGAGAAATCCATGGACTTGGCTAAGCATAGTGCATTCAGGCCAGTCACAAATTTTCTGGACCTTTGGATCCAGGGGAATGCAACCTTCGAAGGTACATTTGTAATCAACAACAATCGCGTCCAGAGTGGTAAGGACGAACTTCTTGACTGAGACTGTTGTGCCGACATTCTCGAGATGCTGTAAAATGTGGTAAATGATTATGAGGTGATTCCATATAAACTGTCAAATCCCAGGGTTTTCCAGGATCATCTTGTAGGAACCATCCACATGCTGACAGCGGAAAGTACTGGATTTGATGGGAAGGTAGTCAATAAATGGCATAGTATAATCAGGTATTTCATCTTGAAGAACAAAGGCCATTTCAGCCTGATAGATCTGCACTGCATTTGTATATTCCATAGGGACAGTGGTTAAGTGGTGAGGACCTAGGGGAGTTGAAAAGGAAGTCATATCGTGGGAGTCAACATGTAATGGTCGCTGATCATATCCAGCAAATAGATCCATCATGCCATAGACTGTGTAACCCGCAAAGGATTCTGCAAAGTGCTTGATGAACAGAGGCACAGATGTGTTGCAGATAGTAACAGTATTAAAGGGTTGGAGGTTGTGTACAAGACGGAAAGTCTTGCCATCCTGTTTGAGGACGCAAAACCAGCGGGATCGATATGCAGCAGTGGAGGGTTCCTAGATACCCAATGCAATGCAATCTTTGATGATTTGAATCGCCTCCTTCTGGATGGAAGGTGGGACTGGGATGTTGCGAAGTACCCAAGGAGTATGAGGTAAGGTCAGAATCTTCACTGCTGGGAAATAACACTTGTCGAGCTGCTCATGTTCAGTAGGGACCCAAGTGAACACCATCTCGTGAACATGCACTAGCCAACAGACAAGTTTAAGTTCTTCTGGTCAAAGCCATTGAGTAGGATCGAGGTCGAGTGCATCTGCACACTCTTGGGTAAAGCATATTCCTGGAATAAAATTGGGAGGGTGAGTAGACAAAGGTGGTAATCCACCTAATGGTTCAGCTGGTAAGCTGCACACAATGCGGAACTCTTCTGTAACCAGAGCAGAAACAGAGAGAACCTTCTTGGCAACAGGCTTATACATGAACGCATCATGAATATGGATATAATGACATGAGGTATCAAACTCGTAAGTCGACTGCAACACAGTAAGATTAGCATGAGAAAGGATGGATTGAGTGGAAGAGAGAAACGGATACAAAGTGGAAGGCATAGGAGAAAGCATAAAAAGTGAATGCAAAGAAATAATGGAAGATTGAGTCACCAAAAAAACAGAAACAGTATTGGAAGTAATGGGTTTCAAAGAATCCGTAGCAGTCTCCAAAGGCAAAGACTGCTCTGCAACAAGATAGCGCAGGAAAGGATATTTGGATAAAAACACTTGCATACCAGGAAATGTAATGGAATCTCCCCACTGTGAAGGCAGATCATTGAGACCTAAAAACCCAGTTTGACAACACTTTGGTGGTTGTTGCAATGTAAACTGCGATGGCAACGTGGACATCCATTAGTTCATGCGTGGGTTGGCATCTTGAATTCTTTTCCATTATTGGGATCATGTAGGGTAGTGGTTTGACTGCAATCCGGAAAGTCCTCAGTGGTTGCGGATGTAAGGCAATGAAAAGGACGGCCTAGGAGTAAATCAAAATTAGCATGATCAACTACTTGTATCTGAAGTGAGACTTCTCCAGGCCCAAAGGACAAGGATAAGTTCTCCAGGACACCAAGCGTCAAATTGGTACTGGTGTTAGTGGATGTCATATGCATATGGTGATCGGAGTGGATAGGTTTCCCGAGCTGTTCCCAAACCCACTTGGGCATGGCAATAATCTCGGAACCGCTGTCCAGAATGCAAGTGAGGGTATTTTTGATGCCTGCTACCTGGCCATCAAGACAGTGCAGGGGTAGACTGTGATGTGCGATGATTAAACCATCATCTGAGTGCAACATGTGATTGCCGAATTCGTGATCAACCTTGCCCAGATCATGACCAGATAATTCATTCACCTGTAAAGTATTAATATGAGATGGAGATGAATTGGAAATGCGTTTGGTAGTATTCAGGTCATGAAATTGCTTCCTGAACTTTGGAGTGATCACAAAGAGGTCTTTAACTGCTATTGGAACAGTGGACTCTAGCACCACATTGAGGACACACTTTGGAGCAGTATTGTCCTCGAGAGGAAAGGAATACCTGTATTGTCTGGGAGGGAAAGTGTTTTGGTTAGCAGCAGGAATGTGCAGAGAAATGTTACTTGAAGATACAGAGGCGGGTATAAATCTGCTGTGATCTGCGCTCTTCTCATGCACATGGGAGGAAAGAGGTGGTGTTGAAGGCCACCTAATGGAATCCACAGGGATCGAAGCACAAGCATTCAGCACTTTAGGAGAGATGATAGACTCTAACTCCTCTGAGACTGTAGCAGAATGCGAATCTGGTTTAGTAGTGGGCTTCTTGGGCAGTACAGCTATGCCGTCAAAACAAATGTGCTTCCTGCATTACTGACCTTCCTTCATAGCTTGGAAGGAGGCCCATGCTTGAGCAATAAAAGGCTGAAAATCTGGATCAGCTACATTGGGAGAATCGGGTACTTGTATGTCTGCAATGGAATTTGCCAATGCAACAGGTTCAAATTTGATAAGAGCATCAATAGGTGCATCTGCCACTGACCAAATGCTGGAGGTCATATGTGCATGGATATCCTTAGAAAAGATATTGACCAAACTTGAAGAGCTCGTGTTAGTAGGAACTGTTACAGAAGATGAAGAAGCAGATGATGTGCTTGCCCCAAAATGATCCAAGCAATCCTTAAGACAACGTGCATCAGGCACTCTAGGCATGTGAGAACCATCAGGCATATATAGCTGGCGATTGGTTCCATGGATAGTGCGTGACATGTGAATATACTCGTCAATGTAAGGGCAACTGTTTACAAAGTGGGCAAGATCACCACAGAAGGCACATTTCGGGTTGCCTCCTTGGTGCTGGTGCCCTTGTTGTACAGTATTGGTGAACTTGGCCTTGACATTCCCTCCCCCTTGTCACTAAATTGGTCGTTGAGGAGTGGGAGTATGTTGTTGAGGGAACTGAGGATAATGTTGCAGTGAAGATATCGAAAATGGCACTGCAGATGGGACCACATTGTGCAATGCTGATCCTGTCAAAAGAAACTTAGCCACTTCAATGATATCAACAATCGGGTATGGGTCATCAGGATGAATATCCAGTTTGACAATTGCCAACCGATAACAGATCCAGTTCTTGACATCTTGTGGAAAACCCACAAGGAACATAGAGTCATGTTCTGTCTCAGATAGCTTATTCTTGGTAATGAGCACAGCAGAGATTTTGGTAAACTTCCGCTGATACTCTCCCAGTTCATCTTGACTACACATAGATTTCTTTTTGTCATCCTGTATGAGGTATTGTAGGTCAGCACAGCAATAGCGATTATCACCTTCACATCCAGGATAGAGATCCTTGACTGTGGTGACAAATGCAGCCCATGTGGGCAGATTACCGCGAGCGCTAGGTAGGATTTCCCAAACCTCAGCTTCATCTAAATCCACATATCAGATAGCGGCCTTAATCTGCTGTTCTTCATTAAGACCCGCCTGCGTTCCTAAAAACTTGATGTCTTCTGGGTAACAGGGTAATTGAGATGGTGTTTTCCCATCAAATTTGGGAGCATTCTGGGTTCCCTGAAGGGGCATCTGAAAAGCATTCACATTTGTCATGGCGATGAAGAGAAGTACAAGGCTCTGGATCTCAGGAATATGAGTCACAAAACCTTGGATAGCTGCTGTGGGTGATAAAAAGGGAGCAATATGTTTGCCCCTAAAGGGATATGCAAGAGGAATGAAAAGAGGGACAACTGGCCAAGACCCTTTGACCAGGGAAGAGCCTTAATGACAAATCCAAGACTTTCCAGAGTGTTTCACTGAAAGTCGACAGCGGATCTGCGGAATGTGCAGTGTAATGTGAAGAACTCAAATGCGGAAAATGATAAGGATGATGAGGACTTGTGCAGAAGCCTTTAAGACAGTTGATGATTGAAGAGAACAATAGATAGAAGGACAAAAAGATGAATTTCAACTGTCTAAGTACAGTCTTTTATAGTCTGGGCATATCCTAGACTGAAACAAGTAAGGTACATGTGTCACAATACCTGTCAAAGGCATGGAGATGACTAAATATGTGAATAAAGTACTTGATAAGGTAATTCAAGTTGTTGGGATGTGATTCAACTTGATACAATGAGTTGTAAATGCAATGCAAACAAAAGGACTTACCAGCAATGAAACCCAAGTGCAAATGCGGAATGCAAACTATGCAGATTTTGTTCAGATCATTGTGAGTTGATGTGAGAGAGTGTGGAAATGATTTTAGATGGCCGTAGTATAAGGTGAAAATGTTAGAAAGGGGATAAGGATAAGGATGGAGAATGACCTAGGTGACAATTAGATGATATGTGAGAGTAGAGACTTATGGCTGTCTACACTGTGCCTCTAGCCAAACCTTGTCTCCTTTTTGGAATGGGGAGATCATTTTTCTGGTTTGAAAGGCCATGACTTGTCTTGCTAGTTCATGGGCAGCAAGGGCTTTGTTGTAGGCAGCAATGAGGGTTTTCAGTCTTTCTGCAACAGTGGAAAGGGTGGTTTTTGGAGGACAGTGGGTAGAGCATGGGGTTCATATCCCATCATGAGGTAGAATGGGGATTGTTGGGTGACAAAGTGAGGGTGGTGATTGTGGGCAAATTCAGCATGAGAGATCAAGTCAGACCATGAGGTGGGGTTATTTCTGCAAAAGATGCAGAGATATGTTTCAATTTCTTGGTTTACTTGTTCAGTTTCATCATCAGATTGCGGGTGATAAGCGGTGGATAAGGATAAGTTGTAACCAAGGAGTTTTCCAAGTTCTTTTGCGAAGGACAAAGTGAATTGTGGACCACAATCAGAGATGATTTTATCATATAAGCTGAATTGTTTGTAGATGACTTTGTGGAAAAATAAGGTGGCTATTCCTTCGGCGGTGATTGTTGTCTTAGTAGGGTAGAGAATTACCCCCTTAGTAAGCTCATGGTTGACCACGACCAAAAGACAGTTAAAGTCAGCGGAAGGAGGAAGATCCACAATCAGATTGCAAGAGATCTGCTGGAAGGGGCGAGAGGCAGAGGACGGAATGGGAAGGAGAGGGGGACAAGTAGGATGGGTGTTAGTCTTGTTCTGTTGACAGACAGCACAGCCACTGACATATTGTCAGACAAATGAGGCAAGACCAGGCCACCAGAATTCAATGGAGACGAGTTGATGGGTTTTGAGAAAGCCAGGGTGGCCGGTAGATGCATGGTCATGGCAGCGGGTGAGGATAGAATGGTGAAGAAAGTCATCAGGAGGAACATAGACACAACCTTTGTAGGTAAGGATGCCATCAAGGGATTGCCAATCAGAGAGGCAAGAGTGGAAGGCAGGGAGAATGTTGCCCTTCATGGATTGGAGGGCTTGGATGATGAGGGGATTGGAGGCAGAGGAGGATTTGATGCATTCAGAAAAGGTAACATCAATGAGATTGATGAAAAGGGAAGGGGGAAGGAGAGTTGTGGTGTCATTCTCAGAAAATGAGTCAGGGATGAGGTCAAGACAGCAGGAGAGGACATCAGGGCCTGTGAGGAGTTTTCCAGGAATGTGGATCATTTTGAGGTCAAAGTCAGCTAAGTCAAGAAGCCATCAGGCTTGTCGACAGTTAAGGGCCTGTGGTTGGCAGAAGTAAGTTAAGTTTTTGTGATCAGTGAAGACTTGGACAGGGAAAGGAGATCCATGAAGGTAATGCTGCCAGGATTTCAGGGTGTGAATGATAGTGAGGAGTTTTCTGTTGTAGATGTCATAATTTCATTCAGCTGGGGAGAACAATTGTGACAAGTAGGAGCATGGGTGCCAATCACCATTGGAATCCATCTGAAGAAGGATGGCACCTGAAGCAAACTTTGAAGCATCAGTGGCAATGGTGAAGGGGGAGGAGAGATCAGGGAGATGCAGAATAGGCTTCAACAGGAAGAGTTTCTTCAGTGTGTTGAAGCTTCATTGACAAGGGGGGGTCCAGTTCCAGGTGAGATCTTTCTTAGTAAGATTGATAAAGGGTCATGCGATGGTGGAGTTGTCGGGAATAAATTGTCAGTAGAAGTTGGTGAAACCAAGGAAAGAGCAAACTTCCTTGACTTTGGTCAGTGTAGGCCATTTGGCAATTCTGTCAAGTTTGATGGGATTCATAGTGAGTTGTCCTGGTTTGATGATCATGCCAAGATATTTGACTTTGGTGGTGGTGAAGGTGCATTTTTCTAGTTTCAGGTGAAGGTCGAGTTCTTTCATGCATTGAAGGACACGCTGATGTTAGATTCGTTGATTTGCCGTCGTGAGATCGTGCAAAGCGAATCGTTGAACAAATAATGCTGAGGATATAACCGCTCTCTCTAGCGCTTCCTGAGAACTGAGAGCACTTGATACGTGGCTCCAGACGTGGGTGTGATGAGGAACTTCAAAGCATTGTCACACACAAGTACTTCGGGAGACCAGACATTGCATTGGACAGTACTAGAGGAGAGAAGTACATCCAGGTTGCGTAGAACTGGCTGGGGAAATGCCAGTGGAGACGGTAGACTACTTATACTGGGCTAGGAGGCTGCGTAAGGCAGTAGCCGCAGTAGGTGCTGCATAAGGCAATGTGTAAGCTATGTATGCTGCATGGGGCAATGCGTGCTGCACGGGGCAATGCGTGCTGCGCAAGATGATGCGCGTTGCATGGTGATGCGTGCTGTCCGGGCTGCGTAAAGCAATGCAGGGTAATCTAGATAGGATCGGGAGATTACGAGTCATCAATTGGGAGATGTGACGACGAGGGGAAAGGTCCGTAAAGTAAGGAAAGGTTGAGTGTGACTCAACAGGGGGAGCGTGACTCAACAAGTGAAGCGTGACTCAGCAAGTGAGGCGTGACTCAACAAGTGAGTGTAGCGTGACTCAACAAGTAAGATTGAGCGTGTTCCTCCGAGTGTGAGGAGTCGACATTCCTCCTCCGAATGAAAGGTGAAAGATTGCGTGAAGAAGAAGAAAAATGAATTGTCCGGGCGCCAACCTCGATCGTAACATTACCTCCGATCTACGGTTGAAGCACCTGCTGAAAACTTCTACAACTAAGACAAGGGCGGATGGTTTGCTTTGGTCCCGTGGAGAGGGGACGAGGGGGAGACTGTGACGAGTAGAGAGGTGGTTTTGGTGGTGGGGTGGCGAGAGATAGGGGTTTGTTCGCAGTGGGATTCGATGGAGAAAAGAAAAAGACTTTTCTATGTTTTGACGGGTGCGTCTTCACATAGGGGAAGCTTGCTGGGCTTCCTTGTGTTAGGCCATAATTGGCGTGCCTTCTCGTTGTTCGGCGCCAGTTCAGGGCGCTTCTACTTCGTTCCAGTGTTCGGTGTCTATTTCTCCTGAAAGTGCTGGTTTTCGGGCACTTTTCCGACGGTTTTTGCGTATTTTGCGTGATTGCTCGTGACTTCGTTTTACTTCGTCACGAGCATGTTCTCTCGCCTGTTCCTTGCCTTTTGTCACAGGCTCGTTCACTGGGCTCTCTACATTCCACCTCCGAAACAAAATTCAAGCTAGCAGCGAGGATTTTGGTGTTCGCCCCGAACACTGAAGGTCCGTCGGGGGGTGCGGTGGCAGGGACGAAAAAAATTCCGGGTGTCGGCGGTGGGGGATCTAGTTTATTACTCGTAGCGGAGTCCCGGCTGTCAGTGTGGAAAGGAAGGTGCAGTTTAGTACTCGTGCCGGAGTCGTAGTTTTGTTGTTGGAAGGTCCAGTTTATTACTCTTGGCGGAGTCCCGGCTGTCGGTATCGGAGAGGGTTCTTTTGTTGAATAAGGGAGGGTTCCACCAGGGAGCGTTCCTTTGTTCGTAGTTGTTGTAGTTGTTGCCCGGGATCAGCGGGTAACATCCGGGTCAGTTTATGCTCATGCTGGAGCCTCTTCGGTGGTCCTCCATCTCTTGTTATTTAGGGATGGTCATCCATCTTCGAAGGACGGAGTTCTTTTGTTGGTTAACTTGGAGCTACCGTTGTCGTTGGTTTATACTCATCCCAGAGTCTTCTTTGGCGGTCCTCCGCTTCCTATATGAGGGCGGTCATCCGGCAACGAAGGGGAGATGTTCCTTTGTTTCAGAATCATCGTAGATCAGTTTATACTCATGCTGGAGTGTCTCTTCGGCAATGGGTGGCGAAGGTTGTTGGTTCTGTTGCAGAGTCCTTTTGTTAGAGTAACTCTTGGTGCAACGATAATCAGTTTATACTTGTGCTGGAGTCTCTCATCGGTGGGCATCGAGGGGTGTTGTTTCGGTTGGTGTATCCGAGACTACACGAGACAGTTTATACTCGTGTGGGAGTCGTCTTTGGCGGTCCTCCGGCTCGAAGGTCAATGGTTCTTTTGTTAAACTTCAAGAACGAACATTGATCAGTTTATACTCATGCTAGGAGTCTCGTCGTCGACATCGGTGGGATATCATCCTGGTTCCAGGGAATGATATGTGTCGGAAAAGCTGATACCTCCAATCTAGGGGATCGGTGGTGGTTCCATGGCAGTTTTGTGCTCATGCCGAGGAGGAGGTGCCATTCTTCGGTTAGAAGGGATGGCGCTGTGGTTCCAGTCTCGTACTTCCGGTTCTTGGGGCATCGGAAGTGTCCAAGGTAGTTTATACTCATGCCGGGGAGTCTCTCGTGGGGTGATTCCGAGATAATGCCTCTAGCTCAGCAAGAGCGGGGCGTTCCATGGTAGTTTAGTCTCATACTGAGGAGGGCATTCGTCGGGGATCTAGAACTGGGTAGGTAGAGAAGGGGAGAGTTCTTTTGTTTGATTCTCCCTTCTTCGGTCTACTAGGTTTGAGCCATTTTAGTCTCATGCTCCGGAGTCTTGAATAGTTTAGCCTCGTATCCAGGAGGTAGGCGGCGATCAGGAGTGCGGTGTCCTGCTGTGAAAGGGGGTGTTGGGCAAAGGGGGGTGTTTCTTTTTCTGATGCTGCCCTGAGGTGGGCAGCGTCCGATCAAAGAGGTAGTTCTCTGCTGCAGCGGGGGTACTAGGCAGTGTTTACTGCGGTGGAGGCGATAGACGGGATAGCAGTGGTGATGGTTCCTGCTATGAGTCATCCAGATCCGATGCAGATGGCAAGGGATGGAGAGGCGATGTCCTTCCTGTGGTTCTAAGGATAGACGCAGTTTATTCTCGTGCCGGAGAGTCACAGGAAAGCGGTGACGGGTCTCGCTGAAGTGGCCGCGGCGGCGACAGCAGAAGGGGACAGTTTATACTCTCCTGTCTAGGAGTATCTGAGTAGTTTAGCCTCGTGCTCGGAAGGTATCGGTGATGGTCGAAGGATGCTCTAGCTGTGGTAGCAGCGGAGCAGGGAAGTGGGTGCGGGCTCATTTTTTTGTTAAGGGAACGAGGTGTGTCATCCAATAGGGGTCATGGACGGGGAATTTACAGTTTAGCCTCTTGTCGGAGGTGGCGTTCAGGGGCTCGGCCAGGTGTCGTCCACAGGTTACTAGGTGGAGACGGGGATGCAGTTTATCCTCATGCTGGAGGTGTGTCTCATCCGAAGACGGAAAGAGGAGAGTCGCAACTCTTGGTCCTCCTAAACTCGGGGTGTTCTGGAAAGTCCGCATGGCGACAGGCGATGGGACAAGGTCTGCGGGTTCCGGCACTGGAAGGCATGGGATAGTCGGGGGTGTTTCTCTATAGAGACAGTGGGTCGTAAGGCGACGACCGGTGCATGTGGGGTTGATCAGTGTAAGACGACCGTGATCAAGGGGACGGGACGTGTCTTCAACCGAGTGGGGTTGGTCCTGCTGTTAGGAGACAGGGGCCAAGTTGAAGAGCCAGTTCTTTTGTTAAATTCGTTGATTTGCCGTCGTGAGATCGTGCAAACGAATCGTTGAACAAATAACGCTGAGGATATAACCACTCTCTTTAGTGCTTCCTGAGAACTGAGAGCACTTGATACGTGGCTCCAGACGTGGGTGTGACGAGGAACCTCAAAGCATTGTCAC
>JBBPLF010000542.1:0-22167 GCA_038089615.1 Aureoboletus auriporus
CTCACCACTCGCCGGGACGCTCACCACTCGGCGGCACGCTCGATTGAGGACCTCAGTCGACAGAGGCGGAATAGGCGTCGGCGCAGATTCTCGCCCCGACGTTCTCCCTTAAACTTATAGATTACCCGTAGTAACACGATGTAATAGATACATACTGAATATAAAACAATTTTACTACTGGAAATGCAAGCTAGAAATGTGAAAGTGTAAATTTAGCGCTGTGTCTGTATGGTTTGTCACTGTAGCAATGTGACAATTTGTATCCTATGTACGTGTACCGCGCGCCGCTACGATCATTGACAGTAATAGTCGAAAAAGAATAAGCAGATTATGCCGTCATAATCCATTTATTCTTTTTTCTTTTTAAAATCTCTGCTGTGTCATGACTTTCCAGACCACCCAAAATCAATTAAACGGAGACTCGACCCTTTGTCGTTGAGCCCTATGGCTCGTGCACTCCCGTACGGCCTGAGTACCTCTTTGTCATCCTTCCTTTAGTAGTGTGCACTCCTCTTTCTTTCCTAGCGTTGCGCTGGTCTTTTCTAGCGATCAACGTATTTGTGTTAGGATCTCAGCTGCGATCTCTGGTCAACCTGACATAGCGCAAGGCTACCCTTTTTTCCGCAACCCCTATCAACGTCGAACGACCAACGCGCTCGTAGACCAAGTCGTGGCATTGTGCAGTGGTCCTACACCATTGAACCATCGTCCCTCATCTGCCTTTCACCGTTTACCCGCTGTCTACGCCTTTCACTTTTCGAATCTATTTATTTGACCAACCCGCTGTGCTCGTTATTATTGCCTGTGCTGCGGTCCCCGCATTAATCACCCTAAAGCCACACTACACCGACCATCATGTCGTCCTCTTCTCCTGAACTGATTCGGAAGCTGGAGATGCAGACGTCGAAGTCTTTTGATGGAGATAAAAGCAAATTTTATTTTCTGATTGGTTCCGTCGTGTTGAGATGTTCTGGGCATTCCATGAACAAGCCTCCTCGAAGGAAAAAGTCCTTGTCACTTGTGGATTCATGGATGAAGGCCCTGCTCTGGCTCGGTCAGGGGCCTGGTGCTCAAACGGAAGCTGAAATCTTATGTCAGGTTGACCAGAGATCACAGCTGAGATCCTAACACAAACGCGTTGATCACTAGAAAAAACCACTAAATAAGATGAGATGGAGGATGAACAGGATGATACCTAGCAGAAAAGACCAGCACAACACTAGGAAAGAAAGAGGAATGCTCGCCACTAAATATGATGTAGGAAGGACTCGGTAATGACAAAGAAGCACTCCCTGAGGCCGAATGCACGAGCCATAGTGGTCAACGCAACCGTGACACCCTTTCAAGACACTCGATGGAGGCTTGTTGGGTCCAATGATCTCTCCATCGTTTGCTAGGTTAGTTGGGTCTCTGGTTTTGTTCCGTTTTGGTTTACCCCTTGTAGAACCTGTTACGCCATGTGCAACCGCTTTCAATATCTCCTGTAACCATTGGCTCGTACTTATCAACTTTTTCTATCTCCTTGTCCACACTCTGCTTGAAATGACCCGTGCAAATGTCAGGTCTCACAACAAGATCGCGAAGCAACTTCTCATTCGGCTTTATACACGCTACAGTGCCAGTGGTGGTCATCTTGACAGGAGATATGTACCAGTGGCTCTCAACTGCTGTCATTATACGGTGAGAACGCAAAGAGACCTTAATGGTGGTCTTATCATTTTTTATCTGTTCCTCCGTCCGTCTGAACATGAGGACGACCAACGAGCGAGCTTTGAATTTGTTCACTTCCACCCCTTCATCGCAAGTCTTTTTCTGAGAGGGAGAAAGTTCGAGATCGCACGTTTGCACGTCATCGAGCCGGCAAAGGACCGTGTGCGATGCGGGGAGCTACTCGTCTTCGATCCTTTTGCTAGTTGGCATGAGGGATCAACTACGCGTGTTGAATCGGCTGCATCGCGGAACAGTGAAGACGGTGATTATCTTATAGGAGACAAAGTACTTCCTAGAATATATATCTCCTCCCTCCGATGGTACTCCAAACTTCGGACGTGTCGGCTGCTTAGTAACTGATCAGACCATGTCAGAGTAATGTCAGTGTTCTCACCTAACTTCCGCTAGAAACCTTTCTTGATGAGTCCCTGATGCTTTAAAGCATGGGCTCTGAGCGCTGAACGAAGTTAGTGAGGGATGGGCCGACGCCTAGTCACCGCCAAGCCAACTTGAACTCCATTCGTTCATTCCTCACAGTCTATGCAAGGAGAATAAGTTTTCGCGCACGCTGGGATGGCGGCTCGACAGAACGACAAAAAATGCACCGAAAATTAAAAGACACTTTTATCAGGCGTCCCTTAACCAACCTTGGAGTTATTTTGGCGTTCTCTTGTCGTTCTCCCAGCAAAGACAGGTGGAAGAACTACACACGAAGTTCTTCCACTGAGAATCGTGCATTTCCATTCGCATATATGCTTGAAGAAGTACTAATGCGAAATGGAAATCGAGAACGAATGTGAAACTGAGAGTGATAAATGCCATTCAGATCCCTTCACTCGAATACTGACATTGTTGGGAAACAATCTAACCTGGGTCCCCTTCACGATGGCCCTCGTTTAATTCTTGGCATGTAGTAGTTGAAGGGAGTACGTAGAATTTGTGCTCCGCCACCTGTCAGAAATTTAAGATTTTAAATTAGTAATCACTCCTGACTTACTCTCCGGGCGTTTCCACTT
Source organism: Aureoboletus auriporus (assembly GCA_038089615.1). NCBI lineage: Eukaryota > Fungi > Basidiomycota > Agaricomycetes > Boletales > Boletaceae > Aureoboletus > Aureoboletus auriporus. Next base: position 2,727 of record JBBPLF010000542.1, read on the forward strand.
GTCTGGGAGGCTCGGCGAGCTCTGTTCGAACTATTTGGTCGGAAGAACAGTCAGACATGATCAGCGCTATGATCGCATCGAATTAAAACTGGGTATTTTGATTAGCTAAGAATTACCTAGGTAATTATGTAACGGTTTCTAGCCCAACGGTTGTTGGCGTTGCAGTTGCAACGTTGATCAGCCAAAGGGAAGAGGTAGGCGACAGTAAGCTGTCTAGACCACGGAGAAAGTTGTCAGAACGTTTGTCCCACTTCAAGTTCATACAAATACAAACCAGTAGAAATACCGAATTCAATCAACAGATCGTATTAGACATTTTCCACAACATCTTTTGAAACATTTCGGTTGCCTCTCTCTCCTCCGAAAACTTCTGCCCTGGCTTCTCCCACTTCCTCGACCGACCGAAATCGATCAATCGGAAACTCAGTTCGGGCTTCACCACCCTTTGCAACGGAAACACGGTCGGTTTCCCCTTTTGCACGAGAAAGTTGCGCGGCGCGAGCGACTCGTGTAACCATCCGGCGCGTTGGAAACGCAACACCATGCTCGTACACTCTTCTTGGTCGTCGAACGAAAGTTTCTCGGGATTCACGGGCTTGCCGCAGTGTTCGAGTAGAAGAATCGGGCTCAGGTACGAGTTGTCGTCTGTACCTATCTGAGGCACATAGTGACCGTAGAATTGCGGTACAATAGCGTGGACTGGAACGACGCCACGCAGTTGGCCAATGATCGTATATCCATTGTAATGACGGAAAAAATGTTCTGGAAATTGTTGATAATTTCTCGCCTCCCTCGTAAGATGGGGGTCATGTTCGAGAGAGAGCTTCGCAATCACCGTGAACGTGGCCGTTCGTGGGAAAGGATGCGCGTCCACCCCAAGATGGATGCAGGACTGTTGACTTTCATACGAAAACGGTGGGTCGATACGAATGACAGCAACATAGGAGCCTTCTGTCAACTCTTCCTCATCCGAACATTGTGAGAAATCGATGATCGCGGTATTCTGGTTGGCATTTTTCTGTCTCTGTTTCATGAAGCTGTCCCAAATGTTGCGTTCGTCCATCGCTTCTAAGACTGTCGATGGTGGTGTGTTGGGCGTGACGACACAAATGATCTCCCGTTCAATAATCTCTCCATCTCTTGTAGTCGACTCGTTCACTGCGTCCAGTTCTGCTTGAGTAGGGTGATGTCCTGTTTCGCCTATTGGACCCCACGAAGCCGCTTTCAACAACTTTGCCCATCGACCCGTTTCCTTCAACCTTTGTACTTCCTTGTCGGCACACTCCCTGAAACATCCCGGACAAAGGGTGGGTCTCATAAAGAGATCGCGTGGTAGCTCCCATTCAGCTTTATACACGATGGAGTGGTGTCCGTTTCCAACCTTGGCAATCGGGGAGAGGTACAAGTGACTCTCATCAGTTTTTGTCATACGTCGCGGATAAGGAGGGAGCGGGACCTCGATCATAGGCTCGTAGTTCTTCACCTGTTCCCGCGTCCGTCTGTATCTCAGAACGATCAGTGTGCGAGCTTTGAATTCCTCCAATTCTTCGGCCTTCTTGCTCGCATCCTCGCAATCCTGGTGCACTAAAGAAGAAAGCTCGAGGTCGTACGTTCGTACGTTATCGGGACGGGAGTTCCACGACGTGTCGCGGAAGCTTCGCTCGCAAGCACGGAGTGTGTTGAACGGATCGTGGACATGTAAAGTTTTCGGTAATAGATGCAACGGAATCCGCTCTTGGAGAAGAATCGGCTGATGCTTTCCAAAGGGAACAAGAGGCCATGGTTTAGGGTAGTGAATGGGATGGAAATGTAATGTCACAGGCATCGTTGGTGGAGATGGAATAGAAGCTGGATCCACCACTGTGTTATCAAACGGGGTCTTTTCTTCTTCTTCACGGTCTTCATCTTCCTGGTCTTCATCACCGCTGTCATTTTCGTCACTGTCATTGATACCATGCCAGCCGAAGGTAGGCCATCCGGATTCTTGCGACTCCATAAGCCACACCCTGCGCTCCTTGCACTGAATCAACTCCGCCGTGTCGGCAACACCCATGTCCCTCGGCTTCCCTTCCGACATTGCCCATTGGATCTCTGGCTTGGCAACGTCCAACTCTCCGAGAGCCTTCATGGCTTGCAATAACGCACTCCCAGTCAAGTAGGATACCAGGCCCTGGCAGTCCGGGATTCTGTGGACGGCGTAGAGATCGTACAACGTAGCAGCCCAGGGGAATCCATCAGGAGACAAGGTACCCTCATAACCCGGCATGATTGGCTTCCCGGTCGGAGAGCGCGGCCACGAGCGGAATATGGCACGTCTCCCATAACCACTAGGGACAGTGTGAAGAAACTCCTCTCTGGGGTCACGACCCCAACCGCGAGTTCGAGGTGGAAACCTCTCGAGGCAAACATATTCAGATCTGAAACGAGAGCGGACCCGTTGAGTCGAGCAGTATCGTTGTACAAATGGAAGTGACGCACGAATCACCATCGGGCACGTCATCGTCGTCAACATCCATGTCGAAGGCCTTTTCCTTGCCTTTTCCTTTGGAGTCCCCTATGTTTGAGGGTGGCCCAGCGTTGGTACTGATAAGAATACATATTAGCAACGAGGATAACGTGAGATGTGGCAAGCACGATGGGGACCTACTTTTTATCTCCATCGATAGTCCTCGCACTATAGAGATATACCCAGTTAGGGACTGGGTCAGTGACAGATGTGATAAAACATACTTATTCAACTTGATCTCCGTCACATGTTCGGTAGCAGCTACACTAGCGTTATCGCCACCGGCTTGCGTGCGATGAGGAGCTGCAGGGGGGTTCCCTCGACGCGATGACTCAGGGCTAGGAGGGGGCCGTGGCGCGTACGCCTCCTCAATCGCCCTTTCACACTGTGTGGAGTTTAAGAATCCACGTTTCATCGCAATGGGGATCGACGATATAGAATGGTGGTGGTGGTGGTTGGACAGAAATATGAGAATGAATTGAACGGTTGAGACTAACGGTTGAGACTACATTTTTTATACTGAGACGCTGATCGTCCCAGACAAACAGGACAAATGCGGAGTCTAGATCTGACCACTCTTATGCGCGTCCAATCGCAAAGAGCGAAATAGATTACATCCAGATTTAATATATATACCCATATAGTGCTACATGACAACGTAGTGGTGGTTAACTTGCGGTCGGGAAGAAAAAAAAGGCTTTCATCTCGATAATGCAACGAGCGCGGTTGGCAGGAGATGGGGTAAAAGTGGCCAAGGCAAAGGACAATAAAAATTATGGAGATTGGCTCGTGGATCCCTTCCAATACTTGCTAACCTTGGCTACGGTATAGCGCGTGCTCTTGATCAACCCCGCGCTCACGACACCCTTGCATGACTGTACGGTAGCCGGGTATCGCACGATCTTGCTCATCTCTACATCAAATTAGGATATCGAGAGGAAAACAAGGACATCATCAACACACCTGAATGTAACATGGATGGTAACGTCGCATCGCCGGCAACACGCAGCCAGTAAGCAGACTCGTCAGCCTCCCTCGGTGGCCCACGTGATTGGGCACGCATGTGTACTCGTGTCAACAACTCCTGAGGCAACTTCTTCAAATGCGCAGCACGGGCATGTGGACTGGTATCTTGTTCGATCATCTGAGAGTCCACGCGCCAGCGTACGCCAGGTAATCCTTGTGCAAGACGCCAATATAGCTCGCGAAACTGGACTTCTTGTCTCTCGACCATGTTCGCCACCTTTCCCCGGTTCTCGGCTGGGAGTATCATTCGAGGATCACCCGAATAACTAATGCTGGCTATCGCAGTAAAGAGGTCACGCTGTGTAAATTGGGCGGGGAGCGTCAAGAGGGCAGCACGAAGAGCAGAGGTCAGGTTGACTTGTTGCGTCAACCGAACACGGGCATCGTCTCTAATGATCCGAATGGGCTTGTGCATCCTCCCGGCGAGGTAGAGTGTACGCCAGTTCAATAGATCAGCACATAGCGTGTCGACCATTGTCACGCCATACTTGATTGTCTAACACGCAGGATCGTCAATAAAATGGACACATTCGACTAGGCAGATGCTCTTACTCACCACCCCACGCATGGGCACGTATGTATTGAACCACAGCCCGGGACCGAACGCTTGAACTCTGGATACGAAGCTGGACCCGAATACACGGGCATGCAACGGATAATGTCCGGGGTGCTGATGCATATTGATTGAATGCCAATGATCCGGATGGGTCACCGCAAGCACGAAATCGAGCATGGGACCGGTTTCTTTCGTGGACTTGTCGTAACCGGCTTGTTCAAAGACGCCTGAGCCGTACGCGAATGCATAGCGAATGGGAGCGTCGAACGAGTTGACGATGTCTTCGAGAAGCGCTCTGGTCGAATTTGGGACCGGGAGGAGCTGGTTCCGTCCAAACAAGGGTGGAAGGACAGGGAGAATTTGGCGCTGTCTAGTAGCGGGACGGGGACGGGGATGGAGAAGGGGCGGACGAGGCTTGGTAGCGTCCAGGACGGGCGGGGGGAGCGGAACATTGGGCGTGTGAGAAAGCGAGTCGGTGGTGAGTGAGCGTATGAGGGACGGAAGACGGCGAGTGGGCGTGAACATCGGAGTATACTTGAAGAGAACGTTGCAGCGGGAAGCCGATGGCTGACGTATTCCACGTGACATACTAAGACATATCTTTATGTACTCGAGAGACCTGCACTCCTCTACCATAGACACTACGCCAGAAAATTTAAAGATGGATACGAGGAAAAAAAAAGATATGTTCTCTGCCACCAATAAATCGTAAAAAAATGTTTAACGATCGGAATCGCGTTAAACGGATTCAAGCCGAGTTGACAGTCCGCCTGTCAGTAGATAAAGCATACATGAAGAGTGGGGGAAATGTACAATTTTCTTTCGTCGTCGTCGCTCGAAGAGTCGTCAGCGTTTGGACGCGTTCGCCCAGGGACTCTTCGGCTTCGCAGCCTCCGCCGCTTGTTTCTGGGCACGGAGCAGCGCACTCTTGTTCGCCCGAGGCGCAATCGTAGGAGCTTGCAAACTGCTAGGGCGACGTACTTTCCGTGTCGGTGGTGTTGCACCGTTCGGCGCTTCATCGCTGTCATTGGATGTCGTGCTTGCCGTGCTGAGTGGGGCAGTGCCAGTACCACTGCTTGAAGTCTGCGACGAATAGCTAGTGGTCTTCTGAAGTATGGGTGCTCCGAAATTGGAGGTACGGGAGACCGCCCGGGATGGTATCGTAGAGCTGGGCCGCCATTTGTCATTGTCCCGATACGCACTCATGGCAGACGAACTGCGAGAATGCATCCCCGAGCCAGGCGTCTTTGGCTCCGTAGGCAAACGGACTACCATCCCAAACAATTTAGTAATCTTAAGCAAGACTGCAAAACAAATTTCTTACACATGAAACTGCTTGGGGGAGGACCTCCCTCCTTCCTTAGGACGGCACTTTTGTTTAAGCGAGGAGCGATAGTCGGCGCCTTTGTACTCGCAACTGAAAAGCTTTCACGGCGTTTGTGCCCGGGAATACCCTCGAATGTATTCCTCTTGCCCGTGGCCTCCGTCTCTGTTTCCTCCCCATCCGCTTCGTTCGCACTCGTCGGCGAGCCTTTCTGAGGCATCGCCAAACTACCACCATTCACGTTCCCGCCCTTGGGCAGTGGCCCAGATGTAGACAGGCGCTTCTTTCCTGGTGGTATAGCAGGTTGCTCAAGTCCCAGCCGCAATGCCGCCGCCTTTGTTAACCTCGGCGCGATCACCGGCGGTGCCGTCGACGCCACAGTTATCGTATCTGACCGTTTATGCCCCGGAACGCCCGTAAACGTCTTCTTCGCTCGTTCCTTCTCCCTCTCTTTCTCCGCAGCTTCGTTTTCCTTGTCCTTGCGTGGCAAAGGAATCCGCCCTGTACTTGCCAACGACATGCGTGTCTTGTGTTCGCTTCGGGGCGTACCCTCAGTGGTGATGCCCTGTCGGAGAAGCGCGGCTTTCGTGAGACGCGGCGCAATATCAGGCACTAGGTGCGTCTTGGGAAGCGGGCGTGCGCGAAAATGAATTTTCCCAGATGACGAGGTGGACGCAGTGAGGCTACGTGGTATACTAGAAAACCCAGGCGCATGTGCATCCGAGGAACCAGGCGAGGGAGAGAGTATATGCGGGGACCTAGCGGGCGTCTCAAGACCGAGCTGAAGTGCCTCGAACACCGCAGAATTGATAGAACGAATAGAGCCACGATCAAATTCCCCATCAGCAGATGGGAGGTCGGAGACAGGGAATGGAGGACTGGAGACGAAGAGTGCCGAGATCAGCATTTCCGCTTGTAAGTCGCTTTTGGCTCCAATAACGGCGCCGTTGAGAGTAGGAAGGAGAGATAAGAGGACGGGGACGGCACGTCGGCGTTCAAGGACATATACCCAGACGGGACCGCTGTTGAGAACATTTGAATAATAAGCGTGAGTAATAAAGCCGGGAGAATCAAGTGCGGAAACTCACTCGCCGAGGAAACGAGCATCGTCGCCAAACAACTCAAAGAACGTCTCCGGGTCCGTCTCGGTGTCGAATTCCATTTGCCGTTCTTTGACTATCTGTGAGTGAATTTTGGTAAGTGTCATGTCCGAGATTGATGGCGGATCCACCAGGCCACGCGACGGGAGCGGACAAGATACATGTGCAGCAACGTCGCACCGGGACGTTTAAAAGCATATAACCCCTGAATAAGGACACTTACTTCAAAGTTTGCCTCGATAATACGTGGCTCAATTTCGAGACGCTGTTCCAACGCATGAGTCTTGATGATTGCGACAGTACGCGTTAAAAGCGAGGGAGAAGAATCAACGTGACTCGAATCTTGCTGGAGTAGGGCGACGGAGGTGTGACCATGGCCGTTGTAAAAGTTTGAATGATGTACAGGAGGTGGGGACTGCAGAGACGGAGACATGTGCGCGCACGCTTGCCACCTCGGCGCCAAATGGAAGAAGGGGGGATATACACTGTGCTCAAAGGATAGCCACCCGGAGAGCAGTGTGAAAAAGAAGGAAAAAGAAAGAAAAAGGGTCTCTAGGACACAGTGCAAGTTACTAGTCAAATCAACAAGGATCGTGTGTAGTTTGAATGTGAATCGACCCTGCGACAGAGACAACATCAATTGCATCCGTTGCTAGCAGACCTCGGACACCCGGCAAGCGGGGTGACCCACTACTCACCGGTTGCTGATCGTACGCGCCGCATAGCTCAACTGAGACATGGAACTCGGTGTCGATCTTTCGTGATGCGGTCGAAAGTCCCCTCCAGTCGATTTCAGTGCTTCACTGCTAGCAATAGTACTACTGTCGGCGCCGGCAGGTTCCGGGTGCCGCAATGACCACGGCACAAGTTAGATGCGGCCAGGTCCAAAGAGAAGACTCCACTACGTCAGGACCCCCGATTCCGATCAATGCAAGGTTACTCGACCCTGCAGTATACAAGGTGGGATTTATTTCACCGGCTGAATATTCCCATCGGAGAGCTCCTGCAAGATGATCTGAGTCGGTTGGCCGCTGAACGGGCTTCTGTTACTACCCATCCTTATTGTTGGCAGTCGACGGTCACTTGGCAACAGTGCTTCACGAAGACGGCCGTGTTCGGTGACGTGTCAATGGAGATAAAGTCAAGATTCAGATTCGACTGCGAGTCTGCGAGAAATGTTCTCCACATCTCTCAATCTGAATCAGATTTCTGATCAACAAACAATGCTCGTGTGCCTGGCTGAGCCTGACGTCGATCCAAGGACTCTGATTAGTCGCTCATTTCAGACAGCTATTGTTCGAGCATCAGTCGTGCTGGCAATGTAATTTAAAGCGGGCGGACAGCTTGATCACATCCCCCACGTCCGTATTTGAAAAGATGTTCCATTGAACGGATTCTATGGATAATATCCGTACGATAGGAGTCTCCATTTCAACACTGGGTTCATTAGGATTGATCCCATGTCCATCAATTAGAATCATACCCCAACGGTACTTGAAGCCTGATGTTTCCCGATCTAGTTTACTGTCCGCCTGGTATTGACGCTGGATGGTCTGGTGAGTCACTTTTCTCGACCTGGACCAGAGCTAGGTAACAACAGGATCTGGCTTCCTCGGGGGGAGGGACACTGGTTCTGGCGACTATTTTTCGATGCTTTCATTACATATTGGCCCTGCGGTTATTCATGACGCACAGCACGGTAATGGATAAATGTGTTACATGAGGAGCCATGGTCGTGATGCGTCACAGGGCCTGTCCGCCACGACTTCAAAAATTGCATCACTGCGGAACAGAGGCGACAACCTCGTTTAACCATAAAATAAGCGAGCGTGTTGGGAACAGGGTTGTCAGAAGAGCATACCCGAGAGAAACGTTGAAGAACCACACTGGCACATAGACGTCATAGTATACCAATTGTCGCATGTAATCTTTGCAACTACTCCAGTAGACCGTCAATTCCTCACCATCCAGAAAGCGGAAGTGACAGAGACAACTAGAGAACAATGCCTTTGATGCAAAGGTCACCAGAAGGTTCATCCCCAGAGTCTCCACATGACTGAACGTCCAACTTACAGTTGCCAATCAGCCCTCGGAGGAATGAAAAACGGCGAGTTGGCCCGTGATATCGATATTTATCAATGACACGTGTAGATCGAGTAACTTGTCCTTCCCCCTGGAGTCAGCCCATTCGCTATCCTCGGGATCCCCATTTACTCACTCACACCCCAGCTTCGAAATCCTCGCCTGTCGATTCCTCCTAGGAATACAGCTCGGGACTCGCATCCGGCAGCAGATTCCGTCAGGGCACCTTCCACCCTCGGGGGCCTTTTGCACGCCAGTCTTCAGGTCGAACGACTTTCCCACTTACATTTCTTGTGGCCCGACTGTTCAGAAACGCTAGATTTACCTGGTCATGGCTTGGCGAGGACTGCAGACTCGTTGCGTCGAATCAACGCCCGCCAAACGTGCGGGAGGCCGCAAGAAATGCCTAGGATTCAAGGTACCTCGCACTGGGAAAGTGCGTCGACGAGGATGGGGTTGCTCATGGGTGGTGCGTTGTGGTTTGAAGGCGTAGATTTGCATCTAGAGTGTGAGTTGCGCTTCAATTAACAATGACTGAGGGTACTTGGGTCGGGGTGCTTGGGTCGGGGTGCTTGGGTGGTAATAGGTGAAAGAGGGATCAGGCTTGGATGCGTTGGGATTGATGTGGGGAAGCACGGGGGGCTGGACTGGGAGATAAGTATGCAGAAGTACTCTTCTCCATGTCAATAGACCTGAGTCTAGGCCTTTTGGAAAGGGTCATATTTCAGAAACTCCCTTCAGGCTTGGGGTTGAAGCTTAAGAGTCAAGACGGCTCTAAAGTTGTGGAGGCTAGGTCGGTGGAGCGGCTGGAACCATTGCCTATGGTGTGATGTTTGGCAAGGAGCTGTCTTGGAAAGACAACGCTCGTGGAGCGAATCCATCTTTCGTGTGGTTTGGGAGACTGGCATACACTCTGACCAGACCAGCAAGATATTCACGTAGTTAATTTCGGGTGGGACAAGAACTGATATGGAACTTTGATACTTACTCTAAAAACAATTCATAGAGTGTTAGAGGGATTTCGTTGCGCCGAGTCGACGTGACAGCCTAGGGGGACTCGGAGTTAGTGTTTTATCATTTTCGAGTTGTCTCTAATTCACAGGGTAATTTACCCTGCGTGATTTGGGAGAGACCAACAGATCTTGGCGGACCATTGGCGAGAGCAGGGTGTGAATTGCTCAAAGATGAGCCGACTACCCAGGGTCAGTGGGTCTAAAACTTGGTTAGCTATTATGATGTTCGAACAGCGTTGTTCTCGATGTTATATTGGCAAGGTTGCCAGTGACGCGAACTAGGCTGATCAACGGGGGGTGGGTGTCAACGAGAAGCGGGGGATTGACTTTGGGGCGGACAAACAATATGCATGGTAGTCGCTCAGACGGTCGTTTCGTAGTACTAGGATGTAGGATGACCGTATGACAACTAGTAGGAATACACTTAATTTCAAACTTAGCCAGATTTACCGTGCCAAAAATTAAAACGATTCATACAGCTCGGAGTGACATGGATGATGGACTTAACAAAATAAAATGGAGTCTCGACCGGCACCTTTGCGCGACACAACATAGATGACCGCATCTTAACGCGCGAAATTATGAATCATAAAGCTTTAAAGTTGCAGTGACGGTGTATTGAGTGTGTCGGCACCAAGGTTATCAAGTCCTTGCTTGTGCTATTCACAAAAAAAAACCGTGATCGTCTGTGACACCTCTCCGAGAATAATCCAAATACTAAAAAAAAATACGAAGTGAGTATTTTCCACTGCCAATTAAGAGGGCCCACATCGGTTGAGTTTCTCCTTTTCATAGCGTGACACTCGAACGGGACGTCTCGGTTGGACAGCGAAATCTGCCATGATGGGTTTTGATGGCATCGCGGGTCAGTTTGATCGTATCCAAGTTGCGAGTTGAGCTGCACTGATGTACATGCTCTAGTCCATTCAAAGTTCTTGACTGCGATCGGGACATGCTATTGCAGCGGGAGGTTCGCTGCCATTCGAGGCAGCAGCTTTGCAACTTAAAGCAGTGGGATTGAGCGCCACTGCCCACACAACTACGGAATGGTACGAGCCTGATATCTTCTTGTGCCTCTTTGACCGTTCCCGGTTCTCTCCTTCCTTAGAGTTACGTCCAGATGCGATCTTCCTATACAAAACATCTACATCATGTCACGCCATAACAATCAATGGTATTTAAGGGCTCGAAGCCGGTGTTGGCCCCTTCCAACTCACCATGTTCCCTTTCAAAGCTCTCCTGTCATTGACTTTCATCAGCCTGACATTTGTAGACGCGAATCCTCACAGTCGTGGCATGGACGAGGCCACTCTCACTTTTGCAACCAGGATCAACGAGAACAGCACCCTCAAACTTGTTGAAAGAGATCAATCTCGCGCCAAATTTCTTCAAAGCGGTGGCCAACACTCGAATGACAGTCCGTCATTGTCTACCAGTGACACAAACTCTGTAGTGGCATACACTATTCAAGTTGGCTTTGGAAATCCTGCACATAAATGTATTTGGATCATTACTGTCTATCAGAGCAAGTGGGCTGAATGATTACAGACACACTTCTTATTGATACCGGAAGCTCCAATACGTGGGTTGGAGCTTCCCAGCGGTATATCCCGACTAGCACCAGTAAAGATACTGGAGACTCCATTGTACGTTTTCGATGCATTCATTCCATCTGCGCCGCCCTTGATTGAGACGATCATAGTCGGTTAGTTATGACGGCGGGGCCTACTTCGTCGGAGATGAATGGACAGATACCGTCACTATATCCCCTGGTCTTGTGGTTGAAAAGCAATCAATTGGGGTTGCCAGCGATTCTGGTGGTATTTCTCCTTTTGATGGCATCCTTGGCTTCGGCCCCGTTGACCTGACTTATCAAACGGTCGAACACGAGAGCAAGGTCCCCACGGTCTTGAACAATCTTTTATCTCAAGGAAAGATATCTCAGGAAGTAGTGAGCTTCTACTTTGTGCCAATTTCCGAGCCGATCAGCAACGGAACAATCACGTTTGGTGGCTATGACTCATCGGTCACCACTGACTCGGTGAAGTACGTTCCAATCACGAAGACCTCGCCTGCTTCGGAGTCCTGGGGTATCGACCTGTCAGTCTCCTATGGTGGCACCGTTCTCCAGTCGACAACTGCCGGCATTGTCGATACCGGAACTACTCTCATTCTCCTCGACACGGGTGAGTGGAATTATCGAGATTTCATGAACCACATGCTTACCCCATATATCAGATGCATACCAAAAATATCAGTCCATGACGGGTAGTACTTATGACCCAGCCACAACCCTTCTCACCATCACCAAATCCAAATTTTCTGCCCTGAAGACGTTATCGTTCCATATCGGAGACTCTTCCTACGACTTCACACCAAACGCACAGATCTGGCCCCGCTCGCTGAACACTGTCATCGGTGGTCACTCTAATGCGATCTACCTCGTCGTCAATACCATTGGTAGTCCTCCTGGCGCTGGATTGGACTTTATCCTAGGTTTCGTCTTTCTGTACGTATTCATCTGCCTCTTTATCTTTCGTGTACTTATTCTATATCTATTTCAGCGAGCGCTACTACAGCGTTCTTGATGCTACCAACAAGCGGATTGGCTTTGCCTCTACGGCCTATACCAACTCGGAAATTAATTAGACTCAACCATTCTGTTGTCCAGTATACGATGACATCCTGTGATTATTTATGTAAACGTGCTTTGTTGTTGGGGACAGCCGGTAAATAAGTAGGACATTCTTTCATTTGACCGGTACTTACAATAGTGTACTGGAAGTTCAACGCAACTTGACGTCAACCAAAGCTTCCGCAGTCTTGTCCCTCACGTTGCGCAGAAATTGCACTAATTGTGTTCCCCCAGTTCCCTTCAACAGAGGTCGGTTCTCCTTTTTTGTATCTTGTGCCTCCCTTCTCTCCTGACTCGCTGGTCCGATTATGTATATAGCGACGATCCGGATATGCGCGTCTCTAAACTGCTTGACAGCACGTACCGCATCGTTGTACCCCTCTACCAGCCTTGGACCACCATTAACCACGAAGTCCCGTACAGGTCTCGGGTTAGTGATTAAATGACGCAGGAAATTGCGATGATGCCTAGGCATATAAATCTGCATGCGACGAAGTAACGTCCTCTCATCACTATCATCGACATTACAGTTATCCAAACCAAGAAAGATATCAAGGGCGTGGATAAGCGCGCTCTGGCCAGCGCTCGGCCCGGATAGGTCCGTCGGTGATGGTATCTCTGAGTGTTCGTCGAGCCCTTCAAATACCCATTTCCTGTCCATCGGATCAGAATCCTCACCCCGGAACCAAGGGCGGACCTTGTAATAGAATATCTGGGGATTGCAGCCTTTTCTGACGTCTAGCAAAATGTTCGTCAGGTCGTCAACAACGGAGGCGAGTTTGTGGAGGTATCCTGTAATCCGCCCCACGGCGATCTCATCTCCGATGAACATTTCATCCATTGTAGCCCGCATGAGCTCAAGTGCCTCCACACCCCTGATTTCGATGCGCGACGAGGCTAGGTAAAACTCCTGCTCGTCGTTTGTGCCTGTGAATAGGTCTTGACTGCTGAGATTATCGAGGGCGGGTGCAGTGCTCTCCTCTGTGGGAGATTTCAGACGCCAATTATAGAGAATGGTGTCGGAGTATGTTGCAACAGGTGGGAGCTGGAGATGCGCCGAAACCTTCAGCAGTGGGATAGAGATACTAGGTGGGATGCGAATATCAGTGTCGAGAGGGAGTGTGTGGATGTACATGTGCATAATGAAGGTTAGGACATGATGAGCTCGGCGAAGTAATAGCTCTGAGGCTGTAAGGTCCTTGGTTGAAAGCACGGGTAACTGAATAGATAGGAAAGGTTGACGTCCCACGCAGAACACATTTCGAATAGAATAAGTTAAAATTGAATGGTAGAGGTTGAACGACTCACATTGTCACGTACTATTTTTCGCCATGAGGCAGACCGTGCAATCTCATCATCAGTTTGGCCCGGGTCCACTGCAAGCCGTAGTTTCATTGACATAGCATGGTCGAGGATCGTCTCCCATGGTTCCCATTTAACCGGGAGGCGGCTAATTGGGGGATCTGGAGGCATGAAGCCAGTCCGCGTATCGACATCGAAATCGTGCGCAGCAAGAGTGGTTGTGTCAACGAAGCCCGGGTCGTCCACTACACCGATGACGGTGTCTGTACGCAGTTGATTAAGGAAATGATTTGGGGGTAATAGATCAGACATGATTCGACAGTGAGAAAATTCCGGCGAGTCAGCGAGGATGGTGATTGATCAATCAAAGCTTATAAAGTGCACTGTCGCGATCGCCCGAGTGATTTGCATCGCGGGGCCCGATGTGTAATACAAAGTGGCTGTGTCATGCATTACCTAGACTGGTCTAAGTCCGTCTCTGAGGTAAACCGTCGATAGCTCAGATCGACATCTCTAGCTAGGAGAGAGTGCACTTAGCTAGACAAAGGTGCGCTGCGCTACATTTTATCTCTCTTTTGAATTCATTCAAAATGCTGTAGGCAAATAATTGATCAATATATAGTACGAGATCATCACAGCTTTTCACTGCAACCATCACTCGCCGCACCCGAGTCGATCCGTACTTGAAGAGGATGGCACTCGTTACGATATCCGGGTATCCATGCGCAGGCAAGTCCTATCGCGCAAGACAGATCAAGGATTACTTCGAAAAGCGTCTCAACGACCCTTGTTACACTGGACCATCGCTTTCCGTGACTCTCGTATCCGACGATACGCTTAACATTCCTCGGTCGGCCTACGATGGTGAGTTACACGAGGAAGCTTTGCACAAAGACATGACGTTTTTCACCTCTCAAGACAGCCGATCCGAAAAGCCAGCACGAAGGGCGCTATTCACTGCCCTCCAGCGGTACTTAAGCAGCGATCGCATCCTCATCGTCGATTCGCTCAATTATATCAAGGGGTTTCGTTATCAGATGTACTGTGCTGCCAGGGAAGCCAAGGTCCGCGTGTGTACGGTGCGTGGAGTACCGCATGTCTTCCCACCCCACGCTTCTGACCGAGAGAGAAGTAGGTCTACGTGATCGCACTTTCTGAACAATGTCGCGAACGGAACGCGTTGCGGAAAGATGGGGAATCGTACACGCTTGAAACGTGCGCTTTCGGACCGCTTTGTCGTCGATCTTATTCATGATCCATTATAGTTTGGATAACCTCATTCAGCGATATGAAGAGCCATCCTCCATGGTACGGTGGGACTCCCCACTCTTTACTGTACCCTGGACGGACCCTGACGTGCCCAGCGACGATATCTGGCGAGCAATCACACAGGGTCTCGTTAAACCTCCGAACACAGGGACCCAAGCAGTGCGTACTCCACCTCTGTTCACCTCACACACCATCCTAACGTGCGATCGTCACATAGGTTACCAAGGCACCGACGGACGCACTACACACCCTCGAAAGTACCACCACGGCGCTTGTCTCTGCCATCGTCTCTGCCCAATCAGGCTCTTGTCTAGCCGGTGGTACCTTCATACTGGATGTGCCAAGTCCCGCTCAGACTGCATCCATAGTGTCAACCCGTATCACCCTTCCACCGCGCCACCTTACCCTATCCGAGCTGCAGCGCCTCAAACGCCAATTCGTTGCGCTTCACAAGCGTGCCATCACGCTTGGGACGATTGAGAAAGGCAAGGTCGATTGGAGCGAAGAGTGTGTATTGCACAAGTTTGTGGTGTATCTCGAGGAGAATGCGAAGCCTTGATGTGTATCACTACTATGGGTGAACATTTCAACCTGCGTATTTATTTCACCGAGCCCGTAGTGGACTGAAATGTGACGTGGCAAGTTAATTGGTCTGACAGAACGTTGCAACTTGAAGAGGACTACGCAAATCATGGTACCAGTGGCAACGTTTCGAACACTGTTAGTAAGCACGGGCATCCTGTGGGATCATTAAATTCTTTAAGTGTTTCAGGGGTTTCCATGCTGTGGTCGGGGCGCTGGCAAATGTTTCAGCGTCAGGAACCAGCCGCATCGCGTGGATAATAATCATTATTCCCAATCAGCATATATAATATTTTACAAATGACAGCTTTAGCACATCAAAAGACACAGTACAGCAGGCCACAGGGTTCGGAGAGGAAGGGACGAAAAAAGGGACGTACAATCCTAAGTTTTGAAAGATATGATATCACATTCCGGCAGCAAAAGAGAAATGTTCATCCAATGGATCAGAGGATATCAATTTCTAGCAGCAATTGGAGTGGGTAAAAAGGATATAGGATATAACAAAGACAGCTTGAAGGAATAAAGAGGGACAAACGATCTTGTCCCCGGGCCTTGCTGACGACTCATCTACGTCTTGGGAGGGTCTGGTCGTAATCGACCTGCTTATCGACGGTTATCTGAACACCGACACCGATGTCGGAATGTTCCTCTCCCACGATGGGGACAACCTTGGCATCCCGACCAGAATTGGCATCCTCAGAGTTTTTGTCGACCTCCCAAACGCCTTCTTCCTTGGGACCGCGGACAGCGCCAACACTCTTGGTCTGATGAATGGGGCCAATGGTATATGTGATTGCACCAGGCCCGCGGACGACACCGCTGCCGCTAAGGGTGCCGGTACCACCGCTAGAACTGCCTGAGCCGCTGACACTAAATATGCCGCCGTTTTCAAGGGAGCCCCTTACACCAAGGATGATGCGCATGCTCATGGTTGCAGTTAGGACAGCTGCCATACTGGTGATGATTGTTCTGATGGGGTCGCTGTAGCCGGTGGGGGTCATGATGAAGTAAAAGAGAACGTTGACGAGGTTAACGAGGAGGACGGCGCCATAGAGATTGAGGTTGTCACGAAGCATGAGACGCCAGGTGGTCATAGGCTTGGATTCGAGGCTCTGGAGGGAGCGATTTACAGCGAGACAAAACGTGGTTGCGTAAAGGATGGTGGGGGCGAGCCAGTAGATGCCAACCCAGCTCTGATTGTTGAGAGGGCCGGCGATGCAACCCTGGCCATCGAGGAGATGGACCGAGCGATAGAAACCGCAGCAGATGGCTGTGACAACACCCTGGACAAAGAGTAGAATGAGGAGGATGGATCGAATGCGGCGGTCATGGGCATAAATGGCAGTGACACGAATGACGTGTACGGTGGAAGCGGCAAAAAGGAGGATGGCAGTGCAGATAGGCTCATAGGGCCAGAAGCGCATGCAATCAGTGTCCTGTTGGACAGAGGTGGAGAAGAACATGGCGCCTGAATGGATGGTGAGCGAGAGACGAGGAGAGAGAGAGAGAGAACTTGCCTGCGACGACGAAGTCGGTTAGGACCCATACCTGGAGGAAGTAGTAGAGGGCCTTGAGCGCCGGCCATGCTTTTGTGCGGCCGAGTCGATAAGATCGCGGGGTGAGGACGAGAGTGTCCCAGGCGAGAACGGTGAGCGTGCAGACGTAGAAATATTTTTGGGCGGAGAGATGTGGAGAAAGGTTGAGCGAGTTTGGGAGGTCTGCGGAAGAGGTGGTGTTGGAGGACATGACAGCACAATTCAAGGAACGAGCGATCGGGGAAAGAGTGTTTTTATTTATTTTCTTACGGTCGACACAGCAATCGATCAAATAATTACATAATCATCGTGGTCGTCGTCGTCGGCGTCGTAGCCAAGCTCGTCCACGTCGTCGATGTCGAGTACGAGTGCTAACCCTAACCTTACAGGCACGCCATCGCCGTCCCCGTCGCCGTCACAGTCTGACTCTGACACGGCTACGCTTTATCTGTAAGTATGTCTTTCACACACTGCCCCTGGTGACAATCACCCATCACAATGGATTCGACCAGCTTCACATTTCTCGCCACCATCCTCATCCTCGTCCTCCTCTCCGCCTCCCTCGTCCTCAGATCCTACATTCTCAGACGCAGATACAGGCAGCGCTTCCAACAAGCACTCGCAGATAACGCTCTCTTTGCCGATTTCGACCGCAGTCAATTCGATCCATTGAGATTCCGTCGTTCCGCACGTCGACTCGGCCCAAAACCCATCTTGTGGGACACGTGGGTACTTCCTGTCGATGAGCATGCCTGGTCCTCATTTACGGTACGGAAACCCCCTTGGCTGCGCGATTTGATTAACATTCCTCGGCAATAATAGCCTGTTGCTGTCCGCTGCGCACCTTCGTCACCGCCATCCACATCTCACTCCTACCTTCAACCATCCTCGCCACCCACCTCACCCCCCTCTTTATTTTCTCATCTTCGTCTCCTCGGCCCTTTCTCTCACTCTCATCCCGCCTCTCCCCCACCTGTAACAACGTCCCCCGCCCGCTCTCTACCTCTACCTCCATCTGCACCCTCTCCAAATACCCGCACTGAAAAGGATATTTCCACCCTCGCCGTCTGCGTATTTATCGCCATGCCAGATCCATCCGCTAAATCCCGACCTCCGTTGCTTGATGCCAAAGGCAAGGGCGTCGATCCGCTCGAGTCGCAGGTCCCTCCACAGAGTGGCGATGCCGACCCACTCTTGCCGTCGTCTCATCACCGATCATCGGCTTCGCGTGTGCCTAACTTTGCTCTCGACGAACCAGGCAGTCTCCCGTTGCTCGAGTTTGGTGTTCTCGAGCTCAAGACACCGTGCAGCCCTTGAATCGCCTCGGAATTTGGACAATCGTTGTTCATATTATCTATCCGATGATCTATCCATCTATTCAGCTCACTGTTGTGTATATCACACAGTGACCTTCTGGTTACCCATCGTCGGGATACGTTGGTATGTGTTATGACAGAACTTGATAACGACAACAACGAATTATTATGATATTCCATTCATCATTCATTGTGGTAGATGTCAGAGTTTGTGACTGGACACGATATTTTTGTTTCAGTATTCTTATTTAGGTAAACCAAATTCATAAATATCGCTGACCTGATGCTGACGCAGATGCTGGAATGGCAGGCCTTCGATCTTGCGCTCGCTGTGACTCGCCCGAGCTTTATCTACGTCTCGAAGTGTAAGCGTTGTGAAACTCCCACAACAAAGGCAGCTGGGGCAGACACCTCACTTGCATGTTACATCTTCAACTTGAAGGAGATTGATGCTAGGTGAGACCAACAGTGCAAAGTAACACCATTCCCCCCTCTGCTTCTTGTGTTGAATACATATCTAGTTCAACAATATACTTATTATTACTGTAGTGTAGTATATCAGGCTATTGCTATTGCTTACAGTGAGGTGCAAAACTGTTGCAATGTTTGTTAATCAGAATGTAGCACAGCATACACTTGAAGTAGTACAAAGACTTGTTTGTGGGCAAAGCAATAAAGAGTCTCACTTCCTAAGGTGCACATTTAGGCTAGTGGATGTGCTAAGTAACAACACTGGATTGGGTAGAACTAGCTGGGGAAATACAGTGGGGAACAATAGCTACTTATACTAAGTGGAATGCTGCATAAAGCAGTGATGTTACACTGGGCATTGGAATGTAGCACAGCATACACTTGAAGTAGTATGAAGACTTGTTGTGGGCGAAGCAATAAAGTGTCTCACTACCCAATGTGCACATTTGGGGCTCGTGGAAGTGCTAAGTAACAACACTGGATTGCATGGAACTAGCTGGGGAATACAGGACAAGTCGTTGGCTACTTATACTATATACAGTGACGAGCAAAACCGTTGCAATATCTAACCTCTAACCAGGACATGAAGCACCTTGCAATCAATTGTGGGAATATCACTTTGCTTTGGTGGGAACAAATAAAGTACAAACCTTTGGCTACAACTTTGTCCCCAGGGTCATGTGACTTTACCTACATACTGCAAAGATACATCCATTTCAAA
>JBBPLF010000543.1:0-22161 GCA_038089615.1 Aureoboletus auriporus
GCACATCCACGAGTCCCAAGTGTGCGCATTGGGTAGTGAGACACATCTCCTCTTTGCTTCGCCCACAACAAGTCTCCGAACTACTTCGAGTGTTCGCTGTGCTACGTTCCGACGCCCAGCGTTAACAATAAGACTCAGGTAATCTCGAATGGTCCCAGCCATTTGGGAGAGAGTTTCCGAGAAGGGTAAGAAATGTGGAGATTGGTGGCTTCCAGCCATACTTTATCTCCCACCTTCCATGATATGAAGTGGGTGGTTCCTTTTGTCATGGCTAAGCGGGCAGAGTCATGAGCTGCCAGGGCTTCTTCTCTTGCTTTGGTAAGGGCTTTGAGATGATTACTCAATGATGGGAGGAAGATTTATCCCAGGGAAGGGAAGGTTTTGGGTTCATATCCAAGGAGGAGAGAGAATGGGGAGGCTTTGGTAGACGAGTGGGGGACAGTGTTATGGAGGAATTCTGTGGCAGTCAGGAAGGAAGACCAGAAGTGGGGGTTGTTAGTGTGGAAGATGTGAAGGTAGGTTTCTATTTCCTGGTTGGTTCGCTCAGTCTGTCCGTCAGTTTGGGGGTGGTAGGCAGTGGAGAGGCAAATGTCATAATGTAGTAGGCAGGCAAGTTCATGGGCAAATGCAAATGCAAATTGTGGGCCTCTGTCAAAGATGATGGAGTTGTAAAGTCCAAAGCATTTGAAGATATGGTCGTGGAACAATTGGGCTACTCCAGCAGCATCAATGGTCTTTGTGCAGGGGATGAGGATTACCCCCTTAGTAAGGCCATGGTTGACCATGACCATAAGCAAGTTAAATCCAGAGGATAAAGGAAGGTCAGTCACTAGATCAACAGAGAGTGTTAACGCTGGGCGTCGGAACGTAGCACAGCGAACACTCGAAGTAGTTCGAAGACTTGTTGTGGGTGAAGCAAAGAGAAGAAATGTCTCACTACCCAATGCGCACACTTGGGACTCGTGGATGTGCTAAGTAACAACGCTGGATTGCGTAGAACTAGCTGGGGATATACAGGGGAAGTCTGGTAGCTACTTATACGGTGTGAGATACTGCGCAAACCAGTGAGCGCAGTAGGGGCTATGGAACTGCGCACTGCGTAAAGCGATGTGCGCAGTATAAGCTATGTATCAATAAGTAAAGGAACACGAGTCACCATATAAGGAGAATGATGACGAGGAGAAGTCTAGTCCGTTAAGTAAGGAGAAGTTTACATAAGGTGTGACATGTCGGTTGGGCGTTACCCTAATGTTGGTTGGGCGTTACCCTAATGTCAGTTGGGAAAGTGAAGCGAAATGTAACATGTCAGTTGGGAAGAAAAGGGATAAGGGCAACCTAACTAGGAAAAGAAGATAAGTGTCTTGTAAAGACACTGGGAGAAACGATGAGTCCGTAAACATAGGGAAAAGAGGGGTTATAAGGGAAAATCGTAACAGAGAGTTGCCGAAAGGGGAGAGAGGAAGAGGAGGGGATCGGGGACAGTGGAGGTTTGGTGGGGTGTGTATTCACCTTGCTTTGTTGGCAGATGGCGCACCCTGCAATAAATTGCATATGAAGGTGGCCAGTCCAGGCCACCAGAAGTTGCATTCGATCAGAGCTTTGGTGCGAAAGTGGCCAGTGTGACCAGAGGTGGGAGCAGAGTGTATGGAGTGTAAGAGGGATGTGCAATGGGCTGGTGGGACATACATAGAGATGACCATGGAAGAAAAGGTGTCCATTGTCAAAGGACCAGTCTTGAAGGAAGGAGTGAGGGAAGAGGGGGGTGTCTTCAGTGAGGTTGGCAAGTGCTTTGAGGACAAGCGGGTTAGAGGAGGATGAGGAGTGAATGTGGTCCATGAGAGAGGTGTCCAGAGCTGAGATGATAGCTGGATCAGGAAGTATTGCTGTGTCAATGTTGTCCAAGGATGTGTCCACTAAGTCCTTGTGGGAAAGGGCATCCGCTGGGCCCATCTGAGAGCCTGGAGTGATCTTTCAAAGGATGTCAAAGTCGGAGAGGAAGAGTGACCATCTGGCTAGGCAATGAGATAGTTTGCAAGGGTCCTTTAGATAGGATAGGTTTTTATGGTCGGTGAGGATGGTGATGGAGTAAGGGGTGCCTTGGAGGTATTGGCACCATTCTTCCAGAGCTAAGATAACCGCAAGAAGTTCGCAATTGTAGATGTCATAGTTTTGTTCTGCTGGAGAGAAGGTCTTAGAAAAGTAGGCACATGGGTGGAGGTCACCATTGACATCGGATTGGAGAAGCACTGCTCCTGCTGCAATGAGGGAAGCGTCAGTCATAAGGGAAAATGGTGTAGAGGTGTCTAGGAGAGAGAGTACTGGGGCTGAGGTGAATGCAGACTTGAGGGAGGAGAAGGCATGTTCTTGGAGGGGGGTCCACTGCCACAGTTCATTCTTTTGAGTCAATAGGACAAGGGGGGCCACCACATGGGAAAAGTTGGGGATGAACTTGCGATAGAAGTTTGCGAATCCAATGAAGCTGTGAACTCCTTTGACCGAGGATGGGGGTTTCCAGTCTTTGATGGCAGAAAGTTTGACCGGATCCATTTGAACTTTCCCTTGTCTGATAATCATGCTGAGGTATTCCATGGTAGGGGTGTCAAAAGAGCATTTGGATAACTTGAGGGATAGGCCATGTTCACGATGACATTGGAGAACAAGATGAGTTCACTGATGGTGGAGGTTGAGGTTGTCCTGGGTGTGAATGCCTATGTCATCCATATAGATTTTAAGCCATTTTTCAGGAAGAAGATCGGAGAAGATGTGGTTCATGAAACTTTGGAAGGTTGGTGGTGCATTGTTAAACCCAAAGAACATGACAGTTGGTTCGAATAGGCCTAGTGGGGTGACGAATGCAGCCTTCCATTGGTCTTGCTCTTTAATGCAAATGTTGTTGTAGCCCCACCGGATGTTGAATTTAGTGAACAGGGTGGATTCCTTCATATCATCAATAAGTTCAGAGATAAGAGGGAGGGGGTATGCATTGCGAATGGTGTGGGAGTTGAGGTATCAATAGTCTTGACAGGGGCAAAGAGTACCATCTTTCTTTGGGACAAAAAAGAAAGGGAATGCTTGGGGAGATTTTGAGGGGATAATGTGACCAGTGCAAAGGTTTTCATCAATGAAGATGCGACAGGCCTCTTTCTCTGCAGGGTTAAGGAGGTAGACCTTGGCAATTTTGGGGATAAAGAATGGTTTAAGGTCGATGGTATGGTCATAGGGTCAGTGAGGGGGGAGTTTGTCAAAGGTTTTCTCTGAGAAGACATTCAGGAAGTCCTTGCACCATACCAGCATTTCCTGATCTTTTGCCATCTTCTGCTGGGCTAACTGGGTGGAGAGGGTGATCTTCTGGACGGGCAGGGGGGGTGATGAGTGGATGGTGACGGTTCTGGCTTGCCAGTTGATGGTGGGGTTCCATTTCTGTAGCCAAGGCATACCAAGAATGATTTGTCGTTTTCCAAGGGCAGTCACCATTAAGTCAGTTTGGTCAGAGAACGAGGGGAATTGTAATTGAGTGGAGATCTTCCATTTAATGGTTCCTTGGAGGTTTTTGGATCCATCCACGTTGTAAGTGATTAGGGGTTGTTTCAAGGGGTGAATTCCTTGATGTAGGGCAGGGACTAGACTGAGGTTGATGAAGTTCCCAGTGGCACTGGAGTCAATGAGGGCAGTGCCCATGACAGTTTGAGATTTGACTTTTAGACGAACAGGGATGTGAATAGTTTTCTGATTTGATAGTCCTACAAGTACAATGAGGGAAGAAGACATCATCACATTTTCCCCATTTAAAAATCCAGAGTATCTATGAAAGTGACGTTCTCTTCTCCTTTGTTCTCTTCGAAGCAGAGTTTGAGGGTTTGGAGGATTTCTCCATCGGGTTTGCCAGTAGTGTGAAGGTTGGTGACATAATCTTCAAGTGCTGATGTGGTTTTGTTAGGAGGGGTCGTCGTGGTTGAAGATGAAGGGGTGGTAGCGATGGGGGCTAGGGTGGTGGACGATGTCTTGGGGCATGGTCGCTGGTTGGATGAGAGGCATTTGTCCGCATTGTGTCCTGTCTTTCGGCAATGAAAACATCTATCTTCCCTGATGCATTTGGCACGTTTGAGGGAGGTGAGTTTGAAGAGGTGAATGGTGTCCACATCCATCACATTGGGATCGGGAGTGGTCTGGGAGTGATGGGGAGAGGATCGATGAAATGGAAGGGTGGGTTGTATACCCTTTCATACAGAGGCAATGCAAGCTTGTTGCCCATGGAAGGTCTTTGCTTTTTCGATCCAATTAAAGATGGTGTTAGGTACAGTGGGCATGGAGAGGATCATGATGGTGATTTCTTGATCAATTCCGAAGGTGAAGCGATCGATGAGGGTGTCATTGTCAGTGATGCCAGCTTTGGCAGCGAGATTCTGGAAATCCGTGATGTATTTCTGAAATCCATCATCCTTGGTTCCATCCTCTTTCTTGAAGGAAGTTTGGACTAGTTTCGAGAAGTCAAGGCGGGCAGTGGCTTTGGTGTCGAAGGGGGAAAAAGGTGGATTTGAAGTTTTCCACAAATTTGTTGAAGGTTTTCTCAGTACTGGCAATGGAGAGGTCGCTCATTTTGTCATACCACATTTCAGAGAAGGAGACACCTCGTCCTTTGCTCATCTTATTGAGCGACATCATGATCTTATCATCGTCAGAGGTGTAGATGGTCTTGTTGATGGAGAAGTAGGCATTCATGGCCTTCATCCATCAAGTAGCATCTGCAGGTTCACCGGAAAAGTCAGCTGGAAGAGCTGCTTTTAGTTCAGTTTTCGTAGAGGACATTGGTGGGGCAGGGGGTGTTGTGGGAGGGGCAGGTGGGGCAGGTGGTGCTGGGAGTGTGAGGAGTGCTGGGGGTACAGAGGGGACAATGGGTACCGGGTTTGCAGTGGGGGCAGGGGATCTGGTTGTTTGTTGAGGTGATCCTGGTGGAGCAAGGGAAATCGAGGGTCCAGCTATTCTTCTGGAGTGTGAGGGTGGGGATGATGTTTCTTCATCCGAGTTGGGGGGTAGGCCAAAGGTTCTTCAAGGGGGTATGGTGATAGTGGGGTGTTCATCCTACTTCTGGATAGGAGGGATGAGGGATATACTTGATCTTTTGTTATGCTTGTTGTACATTCTTGGTGACAACCAAGAATACCTCAGTCTCAAGGGAGGACACTCACAAAGAGGTGCAACAACGACCTGAGAAAGAGGTAACAAAAGAGAATATAAAGTGGACTAGGTCTTAGGGACTGGGGACTCAGGAGGGCTGAGGATACAAGAACGCACACTGGATTGTGTAGATCAAGTATGAAGGACAAGTACAGGGCAGCTGGGTATTTATAGAGTAATTCTAGGAACAATAGAATGTTCTAGAAAAAGGAGGAATATGGAGGAACTTGCCATTGTGAGAGAAGTGGCTGTGGAGAAGGCTGTTCGTGGAGACGAAGCGAAGAGAAGAAAGAAAGGTAGGTAACCACTAGTATGAAAAAGGAAATTATAACACCAGGTAGGTCAAGTGTGAGGGACATCATTGATATCATAGGATTTATATATGGACAGAGGAAAGAAGTTACTAAGCAATAGAGTGCGAAGGAACTTTGAAGAACATTTAATAATACACAGCAAGTAAGATGAAAGAAGAAGTGATGATGTTAAGCAGGCTGTATGACATGACAAGTGTCCAATAGAAGCGCATAGGAGGGTAATTAGGATGACAAAGAGGAAAGAATAGGGGTGGATTGTAACATGCGCCATCTCCAACTCACATGCGCCATCTCCACCTCACACATGTGCCATCTCCACCTCTCACTCACACCATCTCTCTCTCTCATGCCATCAAGCATGCACACATTATGTAATGATAATGTATTTGATCCAAACTTATTATCACATTGTGTAACTATGTAGCTACAGTAGCATGTTGCCATTTGCAACAAATATCAGACAACAAGACATTGGCAGACTGATAATAAGCACTTTGCCATGAATAACACTCCGAGATAAATATGATATTTTTGTAAGGAGCTTGTCAGGAGATTATAAGCCCTCTGCAAAGAAATGTCATACAGTGAGCAATTTGTAATACATACCACTGGCAGGGCATCATATGTATGTAGGGGATGCTCCATGCACCGTACCGTTTGATCCCCACCTTGAAACACTTGTGTCCATTGAAAGAACCCCTTTCCCAGTACTCCAGATACCACCACCACATTCCCCAGAATGAACTTACTTTCCCGCTCCACTCTCTATTCCTGAATCTCCCAAAATTGACACCCATGCCTCCACTACCTCCAACATTTCAGAAGACTCTCCAGTTGCAACTTGCTCCCCTACTCCTGCCCCTGAGGACATGCAACAAAGAGCTCTCTCTTGCCATGAGAGCTTGTTACCTCCAAGACTTCCCCAAGCAACCCTAAACACCCTCGAAGACACTCTTCGCCCCATACTCCATTCCTTTCGAGGAACCAGATCAGTATCCCTGAATGGAGCAGGCACTTCTCGAGATCCCATTAACGTTGATACCTCCAACATCCCAGCATGCCCCCCAAAGAAACATCTCTGCTGTCACCAATGCAGAAAAGCAGATCATGTCTGGATCTTCTGTGGGAAGTACATCTGCCCCTGGTACCATAAACATGCCCCTGGGCATGTACAGGCTAAATGTCATCAACAACAATGCAGAGAGTGCAACGAGTATGGACACATTTGTGCCCATTGCCCAGTTTATAATGGGCTCGACCATGATGACAGCTTTCTCAATGGGCACATTGATTTCACCAACTACGAGGTCAATGAGGGAGACATCAATGGACCAGATTGCTGAGCAGGTGCTTCAGCATTACAATGAGGGTAATGTTACAGTTTTCCCCTATGACCTGTCTTTTCCCTATGTCTATGGACTCATCATTTCCCCTTGTGTCTTTGCCAGACACTCATTGTCTCTTCCATACTAATTCTTTCACTTCCATTCCGGAATCCTTCAGAACCACATCTATAATGTTCACCTTCGACCAGAACCACAGGGAACCCCTTGGAACTCCTTGGAACCACATTTATACTTTGTTCTTTGGCCCTCGAGCTTCAGAACCATAAATGGACTACATTTCTCTCCTCGGCATTGCCTTCCTGATGCAATGCCTCATGCCCCCTTTACCACCTTCACATAGCCATGATACTGTGGACCCCACCTTACACAGCATGCAGCAACACTGCTACTACTGCGCACATAGGATTAAGCAGCACATAGTTAGTATAAGTAGCCACTCGACTTGTCCTGTATTCCCCAGCTAGTTCTATGCAATTCAGCATTGTTACTTAGCACACCCACGAGCCCCAAGTGTGCACATTGGGTAGTGAGACTCTATTGCTTCACCCACAACAAGTCTTCATACTACTTCGAGTGTACGCTGTGCTATGTTCCAACACCCAGCGTTAACAACACTGTCTCTCTCACTCATGCCACCAAGCACATCCACATTATGTAATGATAATGTACTTGATCCAAACTTATTATCAGATTATGTAACTATGTAGCTACAGTAGCATGTTGCCATTTGCAACAAATATTGGACAGTGAGACATTGACAAACTGATAATAAGCACTCTGCCATGATACTCCGAGATAAATATAAAATTTTTGTAAGGAGCTTGTCAGGGGATTATAAGCCCTGTGCAAAGAAATGTTGCCCAGTGAGTAATTTGTAGTACATACCAGGGCATTATATTTCCCTTTGCAACAAATATCACTCTGAGATAATTCTATATTTTTTGTAAGGAGCTTGTCTGTCATCTGCAAGATATAACACTCCCAGATACAACTGGTAGAATTCCATATTATGTACAAGGGACTTATAAGCTAAATGTTACACAGATACTAATTTGTAATCCACACCAGGGACCTCGGTTTCCAGTGATGCAAGAGGGTGTTCCGATATTATGATTGGATATGAATTGTTTTGTACATGGAAAACGATGGACAGAGTATTTCGATGGCATATGCTACTAATGACTATGGGATTGTAATGGCATATTCTGATCATTGTTGTGACCTTTGTCATATCCAAGATCCATTGACACTCTTCACAAACATTTGTTTGCCTTTTACTGTACATGATTCCTTGACATTCCGAAAAGTGATGTTTGTGTTTGACACATGATGCGCATGATTCGGACTTGGCTTTGGAATGAAAGGCAGCAGGATTGTCCCTGGTAGGCAAAAGGTCATGGTTGTCATGATGGTTGGCTCTAATGAGAAGTGTTGTATGTTTGATGATGATGAACAGGGAAAACGTGATCATTGCATAGAGGAGCGATCTTAGCCACCTGGGGGGAGAGTGTGAAGGCGAGACGAAAGAGAAATGAGCTGGCCTGCAAATGCAGATGCCATTTGGATGTGTCATGACAGAAAGGAAGAGCTGGATAGTGGGAATGGACGTCTGTGTCAAAGGAAAGAATGGCTTTGAAGTTGGAACAGAGTCAGACACATTGGTCCAACTAGAGATTGGTAAATTGCCATAGCCAGCGCTTGTAGACGGGTGCTGCAGAGACCTCTTTGAGCCATGGAATAGTATTTGTTCAAGACTGCGGTCCATGTAAAACCGTTGAGAATCTTCCATAGGAGAGATGTAGAGATCAACAAGATGATAGGTCATTCCAGCAATAATCGAGTTGACTTTTTAGAGGGTGGGGCCCTCGCGACGAAGAGGTTTAATGACATTGTTGGTGAAGAGAATGAGGGGAAGATGCTGCATGACATCTGCCACATCTGTGAGACCAGAGGTATTCATCATTGGAAACCGAGGTCCCCAGCATGGATTACAAATTAGTATTTGTGCAATATTTGGCTTATAAGTCCCTTGCACATAATATGGGGTTCTATTAGTTGTATCTGGGAGTGTTATATCTTGCAGATGACAGACAAGCTCCTTACAAAAAATATAGAATTATCTCAGAGTGATATTTGTTGCAAAGGGAAATACATAGGTCCTGTACTCATGAACACTTATGATGTCAAAGAATGGCTCCACGATGGGTCAGAGCAGATTCTTATCAATGCAATTCACTAGATGTCCAAATCCTTCTTCATATAGGAGATCTAGAATCAAGGAGTGGGCTTCGTCAACACCAGTCTGCATGGTGGATACAAATTATTCAGGGGAGTCATGGGGGACAAGCTGGTGGGCAGCTAGGCGGATAATCTGGTAGGTTCGGAAGAGGGTGCACAGGTCTTTGGTTTTCTTATCATAGTTATAGCGTAGGTCCAGCTCTATGTATAAGGAGAGAGCAGGGGTGGTCAGGACAGAGGAGAAGAGGATTCTTCACAGGCAGGTTGGGAGACAATTGGAATAGATGACATAGGGGTAAGGTAGTTGAAGGCAGTTGTTTTGCACCATGAGGGACTCATAAGTTCCTCTGGCCATGATGCAATTGCGAGAGATGTGTGAGGAGGGGGTTTGTTGAGTCATGATTTGTAGTGCCAGGAACAGTTGCTGTACTTCCTGTTACAGAAGTATTGGTGTTCGAAGGGAAGGGATGGTGGCAGGTCATTGTGATAGAGGAAGAAGAATTTGTAGAAAGGAAGGCCTGGTTGGAATTCGAAGTTTCTCTTATGGAGCATTTACTGGGGGATGTTATGATTTTCCCTTACAACCCATCTTTTCCTTACGTCTATGGACTCATCGTTTCCCCTCGTATCTTTGCTAGGAACTTATCTTCACTTCCTCATTAGTTTACTTACTTCGGGATCTCCCAAAGCTATATCTCCTCCTATGGACTACTTCCTCCTCGACACTGCCCTCTTTATGCAGTGTCTCATATTCCCCATTTATCCATCTCATAGCCTCGATACTGTGGACACAGCCTTATGCAGCACACAGCCAGGATACTGCGCATACTGCCTTCTGCAATACGTAGCAGCATAGCCCTTACTGCACACACTGCCTTACACAGCACCATAGTTCGTATAAGTAGCCACTCAACTCAACCTGTATTCCCCAGCTAGTTCTATGCAATCCAGCGTTGTTACTTAGCACATCCATGAGTCCCAAGTGTGCGCATTGGGTAGTGAGACTTCTTTCTTCTTTGCTTCGCCCACAACAAGTCTTCGAACTACTTCAAGTGTTCACTGTGCTACGTTTTGATGCCCAGCGTTAACAATGTAGGCCGTAGTGTGGAAATACATTTGTGAAGAAAAGTTGGGCAACTCCAACAGCATCAATAGTCTTGTGACAGGGTATGAGAATTACCCCCTTCATAAGGCCATGGTCAACCACGACCATGATAGAATCATAAGTGTCAGATGAGGGTAGGTTGGTGATGAGGTTGACAGATACCTGTTGGAAAGGGCGAGTACAAGATGATGGGAGCAGTGTCAATGATGGGACAGTGAGGTGTGTGTTCACTTTATTGGCCTGGCAGGTTGTACACCCTTGGACAAATCTGCGGATGAAGGTGGTTATTCCAGGCCACCAGTAGTTTTGTTGCATAAGGTTGGTGGTGTGAAAGATTCCCCCATGTCCTCCATGATCACTCTCATGGGTGAGGCAGATGAGTCCTTGTCGTGCTGGTTCCGGAACATACAGATGATGTTTGTAGTATAGCATTCCTTCATTATATTCCCAGTCCTGGGGATTGGATTTGGTGATCAGGGGGGTGCCTTCATCCAGGGCTTTGAGGGCGGTGATCACCAGGGGGTCAGATGGGGTGGATTTGGCAATTTTCTCAACTAGGGTGAAGTCGAGAATGCAGACAAAAATGTCCTCAGGTAGGAGGGTGACTTCTTGGTTGTCCTGGGAAATGTCCACATTGTCTTGTCGAGATAGTGCATCTGCAGGTCCCATTTGTGTTCCCGGTACAGGGAAGAAGGAGAGGTCGAAGTCTTGGAGGAACAGCATCCATCGTGCTTGTCATTTGGATAGTTTCTATGGTTCCTTAAAGTAGGCAAGGTTTTTGTGGTCAGTGATGACCGTTACTGGGAGTTCTGTTCCCAGTAGGTAGTGTCTCCATTTTTTGAGGGCACAGATTACTCCAAGAAGTTCTCAGTTATAGATGTCGTAGTTTCACTCAGCAGGGGATAAGGTCTTTGAGAGGTAGGTGCAGGGATGTAGGTCCCCATTGCTGTCAGTTTGCATGAGGACTGCCCCAATGGCTGTTAAGGAAGCATCTGTCATAACTGTGAAGGATTTTGTAATGTCAGGCATCTGGAGGACTGGTTGTTGGGTGAATGTCTTTTTTATGGCTAGGAAGGCATCGTCACATTCTTTGGTCCATTCCCACCTGGCTTCTTTCTTGGTTAGGTCGTGCAGGGGTTTTGCCTTAGTAGAGAAGTTCAAGATGAATTTCCTGTAGAAGTTGCAAAATCCGATGAACGATCGGACTGCTTTCACGGATTGGGGGGGGGTTGCCATTCATGGATGGCCCTTAGTTTTACTGGATCCATCTGGATCTGGTCTGCTCTGATGATCATTCCGAGATATTCCACTTCTTCTTTGTCTAAAAAACACTTTTTCAGTTTCAGTGACAGATGGTGTTCCTTGAGTTGTTGGAGGACTCAGTGGGTTCATTCTTGATGTACAGTTGGGTCATTTGAGTGAATGAGGATGTCATCCATGTAGATGATTAGCCATCCTTCAGCTATGAGATCTGCGAAGATATGATTCATCAAAGCTTGGAATGTTGCTGGGGAGTTGCACATGCCAAAGAACATTATGGTTGGCTCGAAAAGTCCCATGGGGGTTATAAATGCCACCTTCCATCTGTCTTGGGGTTTGATGAGGACATTGTTGTATCCCCATCGGATGTCCATTTTAGTGAAGATGGATGATCCCCTAAGTTGATCGATGAGATCCGAGATGAGTGGTAGTGGATAGGCATTTTTGATGGTATGGGAGTGTTAGAACAGTGGAACGGACATAACTCCGGCAAAGTTCGGAGCAGAGTCTTGGTGGGACTTGGCTTCAGCATATGTGCTGCGCCCTTACTGAACCCAGAGGTCCTGAATTTGTTTGGAGGTCAGAGGTCACAAGAACTGCTGGGGTTCAAGTGTAATGAAGGAGGAGATGAAGATGGAGGTTGGATGGAGACCAGGAGGTCAGAGTGAGGATAGGAAGGTAGTTCAATTCAATATTTGACTGGAGTTACAACTACAGTACAGAGGAACTTATATATGGAAGGCGGAGGAGTTTCAGGGTGACCAACAGGGACAGAGATGTAAGTAGGGTATCTGATGGAAATGGGGATGTAAGTAATGACAGATGGAGACGGAACAAATGTCAAAAGTGAAACGGAGTGTGACAAGGCAAGAATATAAAGGTACAATAAGGAAGTCTGGGGAACTGAGATACCTGAGTGCACGAGATTGCACTGGAGTTGTGCCATAGTGACCGGAGTTGGATTTGGAGAGAACTGGGATATGACAGTATCCCCCCCTCTTAGGCCTGAACCCTTGAAGGCAATTGGGCAAAGATGGGGTCTGAAATAGGAAGGTGTGTCTGGTCAGGAATTGTGGGGTCTGGGCTTGTCCAGGTAACAAGTGTGATAGTCCTGGACGAGTTCGGAGGCATGTCCGAGCTCCATAGCGATGAAGAGAATAACAAGGCTCTGGATCTCAGGAATATGAGTCACAAAACCTTGGATAGGTGCTGTGGGTGGTAAGAAGGGAGCGATATGTTCGTCCCTAAAGGGATATGCAAGAGGAATAAAAAGAGGGACAACTGGCCAAGACCCTCCGACCGGGAAAGAGCCTTAATGACGAACCCGAGACTTTCCGGAGTGTTCCGCTGAAAGTCTACGGCGGATCCGTGGGATGCGCAGTGTAACGCGAAGAACGCGAAGGCGGAAAGCTATAGGGACGATGAAGACTTGTGTGGAAGCCCTTAAAGTCGGTCGACGATTGAAGGGAACGATAGATGGAAGGATCAAAAAGATGAATTTCAACTGTCTAAGTACAGTCTTTTATAGTCTGGGCATACCCTAGACTGAAACAAGTAAGGGGCATGTGTCACAATACCTGTCGAAGGTATGGAGACGACTAAATATGTAAATAAGGTATTTGATAAGGTAATTCAAGTCGTTAGGACGGGATACGACTTGATACAATGAATCATAAACGCAACGCGAACAAAAAGACTTACCAGCGATGGAACCCGAGTGCAGATGCGGAACGCGGACTATGCGGATTTCATTCGGATCGGTGCGAGTTGATGCGAGAGAGTGCGGAAATGACTTTAGACGGCCGCGGTAGAAGGTGAAAACATTAGGAAGGGGATAAGGATAAGGATGGAGAACGACCCAGGTGACGATTAGACGATATGCGAGAGTAGAGACTTATGGCTCTCTACAGCGAGTAGCCAAGACGACTCTTCATCAGTACCCTCATAGCCGGACCAACGCACAAGGTAGAGCAATTTGCATGTCTTGCATCAACG
The DNA here is from genome assembly GCA_038089615.1 of Aureoboletus auriporus. Lineage (NCBI taxonomy): Eukaryota > Fungi > Basidiomycota > Agaricomycetes > Boletales > Boletaceae > Aureoboletus > Aureoboletus auriporus. The sequence continues at coordinate 13,434 of JBBPLF010000543.1, forward strand.
ATTGAGCTTGGAGTTGAGGATTTTGGAGATCTCAAACTCCGGTTTGCTGTCTACTTCGACTACCAGAGGAGGGGGTTGAGTCTGATTGGGGATGGTGTTGGGTACAGAAGGTTTGAGTTGGGAGATGTGGAAGATGGGGTGGACGGACTTCATGGAGTTGGGGAGATGGAGTGTAAAGGAGTGAATGCCAGCTTGAGTGATGATGTCGTATGGACCCAAGTTTTTCTCAGAGAGCTTCTTAGAGGGTCACATAGAGTGAAAGTACTTGGCTTTGACAAAGACTTGGCCGCCGACTTTGAAGTCCGGTGCCGGAGTCCGTTTAGCATCTGCAGGGCTTTGGTATCGCTCTTGCGCGTGAGCCATCTCTTCACAGAGGAACTGGTGAAGGAAATCAAGGTCAACAAAGTATTCGCATGCTTGAGTGGAGGAGAGATCTCGTTCGGGGTGGACCATAAGATTCGGGTGGTACCCTTTGTTGGCAAAGAACAGAGATACTCTGGTGGTGGCACTCGGAGCATTGTTGTATGAAAACACCACGAGGGGCAGGAGCTAAGACCAATTGTCTTGCTGGTAGTTGCAATAGATCTGGAGGTACTGCTCAAGGGTCTGATTCATTTGCTCGGTTTGGCCATCTCCTTCTGGGTGATAACCAGAGGTGAAATGTAAACAGATGTTGAGGGCCTTGCCTAGAGAACGAAAGAAGTGCGAGACAAACTCGGAGCCTTGATCAGAGGTGATATGGGATGGAACTCCATGCTTGGAAAACACATGGAGGAGGAACAACTTGGCTAACTCCGGAGATGTGATTGTATCATGGGTAGGGATGAAAATGCATTGTTTTGAGAGGCAATCAACAATGATGAGGATAGAGGTATATCCAGAGGACGGAAGGAGCTGTTCAATGAAGTCCATGGAAATGGAGTTCCAGGGTTTTTCGGGGATGGGGAGTTGTTTCAGGAGTCTGTAAGGCTTGTATCTAGGAACTTTGGTGCAGGCGCAGGAGGTGCAGGACAAGATGTAGTCCTTCACAAATGTTCTGATTTCTGGCCAGGTGTATTCACATCTTATGAGTTCCAGAGTCTGATTTTGACCAAAATGTCCAGAGAGTGGGTGATCATGTTTGTAACAGAGGACACAGAGATGGAGATCATTCGTGTCCAGGACATAGATTTGGTCATCTAAACAGAGGAAGCCATCAGAGTCAACTGACCAACAGGGATTGGCAGGGTTGATAGGAGAGAGGTGCTGAATGGTGATGGGATTGGAGGAAAGAGCAGAGAGGATGTCAATGTGGAGTTGTTCAACATTGAAGAGCATGCTGGCTCGGAGGACCGGAGTTGCAAGGTAGGTCGCTCAGAGGGACGAAGAGAGCTGCTCTTGAGTGAATACAGGACGGAAGTTGTGAGGGTTGACGTGAGCATAGTCCTTACCCCCCTCTTTGGAATAGATGTCCCAGCATCTAGTAAGGGCATCAGGTTTCACGTCAAGGCGTCTGGGACGGAAACGGACAACCATATTAAATTGGGAGAGGAACTCTGACCACTGGGCTTGCCGGTGAGTCAGGAGTTTGGAGGTGGTGAAGTACTTGAGGTTCTTGTGGTCGGTGACGACATTGATGGGGGTACTGGATCCTAGTGGTGCCAAGTCTGGAAGGACTTGTGAATAGCGAGGAGCTCCTTGTTATGAGTGTCATAGTTGAGCTCCGGAGAAGTCAGTGTAAAGGAGTAGAAAGTGACAGGATGGACCTTATCATCTGGACATCGGAACGAAAGGATGCTGGTGATGGCATAGTCAGAAGTGTCGATTTCCACTATCAGCGGAGCATCCGGAGACCAGTGGGTAAGGATAGGAGTGGAGGTGAAGGCATCTTTGAGGGATTGGAAGGCGGTGTGACAGTCATCAGAGAAGAACCATGGAGTTCCTTTATGAGTAAGGTGAGTTAAAGGAATGATGATATCAGAATAGTTATGAATAAAATGCCAATAAAAATTAGCAAAGCCAAGGAAGGACTGGATGTCCTTGACCTTCCGGGGTTCTGGCCAATTTCGAATAGCCTTGATCTTGTCCAAAGACATAGTGAGACCAGAGGGCGAAAGGCAGTAGCCCAGGTATTCAATGGAGGTCATATGGAATTCACACTTCTCAGGCTTCGCATAAAGTTCATGTTTGCAGAGTTGACGGAGGACTTCTCGGACATGCTCCTTGTGGGAGACCATATCCTCAGAGTAGATAAGGATGTCATCAAGGTAGACTATAACACAAACATCTAGTAAATCAGTGAAGATGGTGTTAACGAACCGCTGGAATGCCACCAGAGCATTGGTAAGACTGAATGGCATAATGAGCCACTCATAGGAGCCATAGCGCGTCCAGAATGAGATCTTCCATTCATTGCCCTCGGTGATGCAGACCAGGTGGTATGCATGCCAGAGATTGATCTTGGTGTAGACTTTGGCATGGCTCAGAGCATCTAGGAGATCGGAGATGTGGGGCAAGGGATAGTGGTCTTTTTTTGTGATTTTGTTGAGTCCTTGGAAGTCAACGCAGAGGCGGAGTGAACTGTTCTTCTTGCGGACAAAGAGGACAGGAGTGGCGTAAGTGGAGGAGGAAGGATGAATGAAACCCATTGCAAGGTGTTCATCGAGGAATGCCCAGAGTGACTCAAGCTTGGATGGGGAAAGGAAATAGGTGGTGCCAATAAGAGGAGAAGTGCCGTCCTCAAGGTCGATCTTCAGATTGTGCTCGCAATAAGGGGCAAGGATAGAGGCCTTGCTCTTGCTGAACCCGTCAGAGAAGTCGTGGTACTCCAGAGAAACTCCGGAGAGATCGACAGGTTCAGGGTTTATGGAGGCAGCACAGAGATCACTCCCTTGGGGGCAGATTTGCATGCTGAATTGCACAGATCCTTCAAGGCAACATGCCAGCGCAAAAGTGGGGGCACTGATGATCATGATTGGAGGAGTTGTGCAGTTGGAGAAATGCAGTGAATCAGATGGGGAAGGGTCAGCTGGAGGAGGCAAGTCCGGAGGCTGCAGAGGTGAGCTCAGAGGTGCTGACAAGGGCTGTTCAGGTGAATGGAATGATATACTGCTCAAAACCCAATCAATCAATGGATTGTAGCGGGTGAGCCAGTTGTGTCCTAGAACAAGTGAGCAAGAGCCATCCAGCAGAGTGACATAAAATGTCGTCGGAGTGATATCACTGGTTTGGAAATGGTTGAAGAGGTTGACAGCTTGAGTGATCATGGAGTTTGAGGTTTTATTGAATAGGTGGAGTTGCAACGGAGGGATGAAGTAAGTTGAAAGAGTGTGTTTATTCACAAAGGAGTTATCTGTTACGATTCACCTCTATTCATTTCTTCTTTGTCAACTCTGCTTACTTCTCCTAGACGTTCCTATTGGACATCTTGTCATCTTGCTTATTCTCTCATATGTTTCTATCGGACACATGTCTTGCTGTATAGCCCACTTGACATCATCGTTTCCTTTTCTGTCCTACTTGCTATGTATTACTAAACATTCCTTGAGATTCCTTTGCATTCTATCGCTTAGTAATCTCCCTTTCCTTTCCCTATATAAACCCTATGATACCAATGATGTACTCTATGCTTGACCTACCTGGAATAGCATCATATCTTGCATCATCTCTGATCCCTTGGATCTCTTGTCTCCCTTGTAGTCCTCGTCCTACTCTGAGTGGACGCTCCCTCGAAACCCTTGAAACCATCAATGATTGTCTTATCATTGAAAGACCCCCTTGAACCTCTGAACTATCTATGACGAATGATTGTCCCAGACAGAACCTTTGAACCAACCAGGTCTATGATTGCCTCTACCTGAGACAAGCATAACATTATCTATGAAACAGTCAGAGGAACTGGAATCTACAAGAGGAGAGAAGGCGGGGATGTCATACAAAAGGAGAGACATGGAGGGCATAAGTGACTTCAGATCTGAGAGAGCGGACACGTTGAGTCAGATCTCCTTGAGTGCACAGGGGGGATCAATGTGACCTCCTTCCTGTGTGGAGTCAGGGAGGTTGCGGACTATTTTTTTGTTCCAAAGAGCACTCCAGTGTAATGTCTGGAGTTGCAGTCGAAGCTGCATGAACCTTCAAAGTTTTAAAGGTTGACTTCAAGCAGTTCTTAGCCATGTGGCCGGCATGGCCACAGAACATGCAGAGCTTGTTGTCAAATCTATGCTTGCACTCTTCGGCAGTCAGCTTGCCATCCTTTCCAAGTTTTGAGGAAAGGCCAGGCTTGGAGGACGAGGCAGAGTTGGTGGTCTGGACTTTGGAGTCCATGTGACCACCAGAGTTAGACGCAGAGGTGGAGGATGCGGAGGCGGAGGGTTTATTGGACTTGTTGGAAGACAGATTGAAGGGCTTTGTCTGACGACTGATCTTGGACTTGCATTCCCAGTAATGCGCATCAATCGTCTGGACGATGTTATGGAGCTTGGAGAGGGTAGAGGGCTTCCCGATGCAAGAGATCTTGTCTTTGATGTGATCCGGGAGGCCATTATAGAAATGATGCCAGAGGGCACCTTCTTTGTAACTGCAGACTTGAGAAGTGATGCAGTTGAACTCAACCACATACTTGTTGATCCATTGACCATCTGTTGTCGACCCTAATCCAATACTGGACACAGGCACACACAAAAGATACTGACTTAGAGAAAAGAGCAGATGAGGGGAAACTCAACGAGAACTTGACTGAAGTTCCTCGTTGACATGCATTGGTTTATATACTGTACAGATGCTGTGCTACTGGTCCGTGCACGTGTGGCTATACAAGTCTGCCCTAAGGTATGACGTCATGGAATGTTCTGGAATGATTACCTAAGAATGTCACATGACCATGAGAACCAAAGTGGTCCGTGACTTGAAAGATGCTAAGTCCAAAAGATAATCGATTAAAGATGATCTGATAAGATAAGATAAGATCGGAAGATTAGATAAGCGTAAAATTGACAACATTCGTAAAATTGACAACACCATCTTTCATGGACAGATGGTCAAGTTGGTGTTCCGCATCTCTGATGGGGTCGTGCAGACCGAAGTTGGTATGAAGTTCAAGGACAAACTCCTTGTAGTCATCCATCCAGAGAGGGCGGTCATCTGGCCCATTCATCTGGAGGAGATTGGGCTTGAACCATTCCAGGGCCATGCCCTTCAGGTAGGACTGCGCGAAGGTGACTTTGGCACAGTCCGTTCTAAAGGCCTTAGGCTGGTCCTGGAAGTTGAGCTCGCACTGGACCAGGAAGACCTGGAGTTTGTGGGGATCCATCCCATTAAACTGGTCCGGTTCCTGGACCTTGGTGCACAGAGTTAACTCAAAGGACTTCTGAGAGGAACAAGCAAGGAGTTGGATTGCGCTAGCAAGCTGGGCAAGCACATTCTAAGCAGCTTTGTCACCTTTGGAGTTGAAGGGGTCTCGATCGGGGCCATCCGAGTTGTTGTCAGATGGGTCATCTCCAGAGAAATCTGGATCGTCCAGAGGAGGAGGGTTGTCGTTAACAGGAATGCGGAAGGTAGCCTCACATTGGCTTGAATGATGACTGGCTAACTTGCCATCACCACCTCCAAGCTGGGCAGAGATTATCCATGCTCCGGAAGTTGGGGATTCAGGGTAATCTTGGGAAATGAAGGATGCGGGTCGCACAGAGAACCCACGGAAGTTGTTAGTGGACTCGGAGCCTCAGTGGTTGCTCCCAAATATGATCAGGGGGTTGTAACAAGGGGATAGGGCGGGGACGACATTGGTACCTGCTCTGGTACGAGCACAAGTGTTCATGAACGTCGGGTTCTAGCAAGTGAGAGTCGAATATACTGTTAGAACGGTGGAATGGACGTAACTCCGGCAAAGTCTGGAGTGGAGTCTCGGCAGGACTTGGCTTCAGTGTATGTGCTGCGCCCTTACTGAATCCAGAGATTCTGAATTTGTTCGAAGGTCAGAGGTCAGAGGTCACGAGAACTGCTGGGGTTCAAGTGTAACAAAGGAGGAGACGAAGATGGAGGTTGGACAGAGACTGGGAGGTCAGAGTGAGGATAGGAAGGTAGTTCAATTCAATATTCGACTGGAATTACAACTTCAGTACAGAGGAACTTATATATGGAGGGCAGAGGTGTTTCAAGGTGACCGACAGGGACAGAGATGTAAGTAGGGTATCCGATGGAGATGGAGGTAAGTAGTAACCGATGGAGACAGAGATGTAAGTAATGACAGACGGAGACAGAGATGTAAGTAATGACAGACGGAGACAGAACAAATGTCAAAAGTGAAACGGAGTATGACAAGGCAAGAATATAAAAGTACAATAAGGAAGTCTGGGGAACTGAGATACCTGAGTGTGCAAGATTGCACCAGAGTTGTGCTGTAGTGACCGGAGTTGGACTTGGAGAGAACTGTGATATGACAGGGAGTTTAGGTACCGGTAGTTCTGGCAGGGTCGTACAGATCCATCTTTCTTTGGTACAAAGAAGAAGGGGGATGCTTGTGGGGATTTGGATGGAACTATTTTCCCAGATTTCAGATGTTTGTCAATGAAATTTTTGCAAGCTTCCTTTTCCTTGGGGTTTAAAGGGTATACCTTGGCTACTTTGGGTATGAAGGTTCTGTCAAGGTCTATTTTGTGGTTGAATGACCAAGAAGGTGGTAATTCATCTCCTTCTCGTTCAGCAAAGACATCCATGAAGTCCTTGTACTCAGGGGGGAGTGGTTTTTCCTCATGGGGTTCTTTTACTGTGAATTCCATTGTGAGTGTGGTTTTTCTAATGAGGGTTTCTATCCTTTTGTCGATCCTCTTTTCCCATAGTTTGGCTATCTTTTCATCTGAGTCCAATTCTAGGTATTGTTACAGTTTTCCCCTATAACCCGTCTTTTCCTTACATCTATGGACTCATTGTTTCCCCTCATGTCTTTGCCAGACACTCATCTTCCTTCCCTCATTAATCTTTCTACTTCCATTCCGGAATCCTTTGGAACTACACCTATAACGTTCACCTTTGACCGGAATCACAGGGAACTCACCAAGACCCTTTGGAACCACGTTATCTTTTGTTCCCTTGCCTAACTCTTTCACTTTCAACCGGAACCACATTTATACTTTGATCTTAGATCCTTATGCTTCGGAACCACAATGGACTACATCCCTCTCCTCAGCATTGCCTTTCTGGTGCAATGCCTCATATCCCCTCTATTACCATCACATAGCCATGATACTGCGGACCCTGCCTTATGCAGCATGCAGTAGCACTGCTACTGCTGCATACATAGGATTACACAGCACATAGTTAGTATAAGTAGCCACTCGATCTGTCTTGTATTTCCCCAGCTAGTTCTGTACAATCCAGTGTTGTTACTTAGCACATCCACGAGTCCCAAGTGTGCGCATTGGGTAGTGAGACCTTCTATTGCTTTGCTTTGCCCACAACAAGTCTTCAAACCACTTCAAGTGTTTGCTGTGCTACGTTCCGATGCCCAGCGTTAACAGGTATCACATGAGATATCTCTGGCATACTGCTCTGGGAGAGTCGTGTCATGGGGTTCTGGGTTTATCTGGAAGGGTCACTTCTCCTGTTGTCCAGTTTATTGCAGGGTTGGTTTCTCGGAGCCAGGTTATTCCAAGGATCAGGTTTTCCTTCCCACAGTTTATGGTGAGGAAATCTCTTTCCTTGTTTACTTCTCCAATCCGGATAGTAAGGGTGACTTTGTGGCAGATTATTCCTCCAGTATTCAGAGATCGAGATCCATCCGCGTTATGCAATTTCTTGGGTTTGTCTAGTTGGATCTGTTTGTATCCTTTCTTCTTCACTAGATCACAATCTATGAAGTCTCCACTTGCTCTGCAGTCTACAAGGGCAAATGTGTCGATGATTTGGTCATTTTCTTGTTCAAACAGTGAGATGGGAATTTGCATGGATTCACTGTTTGGATCAGACAAGAACACTGATGCTATTACTTCAGGATTGGGGAGCATCGACCTTTTCCTCCTGTCTAAAAATCCTTCTTCGGGATTTCTTCTTCTTCGACCCGGGTTGTGGCAACAGTTTCCAGCTTGTCAATCTTGTAGAGGATGTTGAGTGTGCATATGAGTTCCTCCTCAGTAACACCCCTTTCTTTAAGGGTGTCCTGGTATTCTTTGAACTTGGTCTTTCTGACGTGTTCATTTCTGGCAGGGTTCCTCTGTGGGCAAGGAGGGGCCTGGTTGTTGCTCTTTCCTTGTCCTTCTGAGTGTTTGTCTCAGGGGTGGTTCCTGGTGTTGCACCCTACCCAATGGCATATGAAATACTTGTTGTTCCTCATGTGTTCTGCCTTCTCTACTGGTGAAAGCCTGGTGAAGTTGATGTGGACAGCATCAACATTCATGGCATTGAGGTCTCTAGGGGATCTTCCTTTGACCTGGAAGTCCACTCTTCATCCTTTTCGTACATCATCTATCCTCTTGTTTTGAGCATGGAATACTCCGGAAAGTTGGAGCCATTCTGAGAGTGTGTCAGGAAGGGGATTGATGGAGAGGATCTTGGTGGAGATATCCAGGTCCAGTCCCTTTATGAGGTAGTTCACCTTGGTTAATTCATTGTCTATTCCCGCTATGGCCTCTGTTAGATTCGTTGATTTGCCGTCGTGAGATCGTGCAAACGAATCATAGAACAAATAACGCTGAGGATATAACCGCTCTCTCTAGCGCTTTCGTATGAACTGAGAGCACTTGATACGTGGCTCCAG
>JBBPLF010000544.1:0-22126 GCA_038089615.1 Aureoboletus auriporus
CTCAAAATTGGGATCAATAGAATGGGTGAATGCCTAACTTGAACTTTTGATGATTCGAATAAAACTTAAATGGGAATTTTACCTCCCCCTTGGGCCGAAGGCCCAAGCACGAGCCTGCGGCTCGTGCATGATGAGCGCGCGATTTACAGCTCAGATTGTGCTTCGCGTTGTACTTGATGGGTGACCGGTAGTGGTTGGATTGGATTATCCATAATCAGATCGCAATCTCACGATCCGGCCTCCCCTACTGGATGTGTAACAACTTGAATAGCCAATCGAATGAAATCACCTTCCTTTTCCAGTTAGATGCTCTTTAACGGCCCTCAAGTTGCTGTCTCCTTCATATTAGCAAAACCGCTCAAACGAACACTTAAGATATGCAGCTTACGAAGGGTTATGTATCATGGGAAGGAGCTTCTACCAGTGGAGATCACCAGGAAGCATTTTGGAAGTGGAGCATCGCCAATGACATCGATGCTATCACTCAGCGCTCAACGCACAGCAATAGTACTGTACTGAGATCCAGTGGGCGGGGATTAACTCCCGCGACGTTGGGATCTTTCGCTCACTTTCCTGCACCCGCCGTTTTTGAGCAATCACGGCCTCCCTTTGTATTCCTTGATGCGCATTTGAATTTCAGATGGCATTGTACTCAACCCTTCATGTCACGGATCCAAAAAAAAATAGAGGTCAAGTTCATGGAGCATTTATTTCCTGAGCCTCAATGTGTGCTCGAATTGTACTTCTCGATAACTCACCTAAGGCGGAATGCACAAGCATTCATAAGGGCCGTCGGGTTTGCCCATTTGGTGAGTGTGCCTTGTTGGAGGGCATCTTCCTAGATGAATGATTCGGTCCCGTGGGATCGCATCGTGTGCTGAAAGGAACACGCGAACATCGTCGTAACTTCGAGGACAAGTTCCGAAAGCTATCTCGGTCATTTAGGTAAGTTTGCGAGGGATCTACGACAGGGAGGCAATCGCGTGCTGAAGAATGTCGCGTGGTCCTGCGGCCAGGATCGCATCGTGTACCAAAAAAGAAGACGCAAATTCGTCATGACTCTAGGGGGGAAGAAACTTCAGAGGCTATCTCGGTCATCAAGTAAGTTTGCGAGTCAATAATGGGGTCAGAACAATCTTGTGTTGAGGAACATTGATCACAGCCTATCTGCAAAAAAAAAGGTATTGCTGTAGTACTCGAGATTATACTCGGAACCTTCCTCCGTTAAAATTCAGAGAAAATTCCACAGTACTTCGGGCAGAACTGGGCCGGGCCGATGCATTGCAGTGCGTCGCTGATGCACAGAGAAAGGGGGGGATGCTGCCCAAGTGGTCGCTATTCCAGATTGAGAGGACAAAGGTTTCCTTGGGGTCGTGTCTTTTAGGTTAAATTGGGAGTTATGCTTAATGAAGTTGCGACGTACGATCAAGGCGGAGAACAGTGCACAGCTAGATATTCAGGTCGGTCGTCAAGCGTTGCAAGGCCGTAAGCTCATGAAACAAATGCTCTCGAATTCGAGCATGGGGACAGCCCAGTTTGCAGGTATTCGATCACTGGCAAAGAGATGTCATCGCAGCTCATAGGAAAACCCTGGCAATTCGAGTTGGTCATCCTGTCCAGGACCGATGTTATTGCCATGGGGTCTCCGAGTTCTTGCTCTCGATGAGAAAGCTGACCGTGACTCGGATAGGTTGAAGCATGTCTATTATTATGTAATAAATCAACAAAGTACAATATTAATATCAACTCGCTCGATGGCATGCGACGGCCGCATCTTCCCGCAAAAATGGACAAGTAGAAGTCTGGAAGTGACTATACACTGTATTGTAAGTGCCCGTAGAAGTTTCAAGTAAAGTAGCCAAGGTCCTCAGGCCTCAGCTGACAACAAAGGTGTATATAAAATGATTTAAATTGCGTACACGGTGATTCTCTGGTCAGTAGTCATGCTACAAGCGCATCGTTCTCGACCATTCTCTTCCACCTGGAATTCTACGCGAATACAGGATTATCATCAACGTCTGCACACACCGTACCATGCACGACGTACCTTGTGATATTGAACACACTTCCTCCTCACAAATACACAAATACCGATAGCAATGATCACACTATAGATGCTCAGAGTCAGATTAAAAAAACTGGGCAACCCCTGGATAGATATCCTCCAAGTCAGCATGACAGATGCAGGTTCCTGTGCCACTGTCGGGGAAGCCAACATCTGCATAGAACGCGTGAGTATAGGCGAGCAGGCAGTTAAAATAGAGCAGGCATACTGAGATGGGCGTGCAGTTCTTGACCACTTGCCGTGCTTCATCGATGGGGGTAAATGTGATGATGCAAGTCTCGATTATGGCGCCATTGGTACTGCGGAATGTCAATGTCAATCAATGTATATGTATGGGTGCACTCACATTTGGACAGTGTTGGTGGTCGTCACGGGCGCGGGCGAAGTCAGGATGGTGGGTACAATGACCGGGGCAGCCTGTGAGTGGGCAGCGACGAGGAGAGAAAAGAGAACGACAAAGGACGACAACATGGAGAGCTCGGATGAAGAGCTAAGTCTTGTGAACACAAGAGAGATCTTAGAGAAGCGCTTGGAGTTATGCTGTCCCGACTCTCACGACATCAAAGATGCGGTTGATGCGGCTGGTAATCTGTACCGATCCATGAGGTCACCGGCCGATAAGTGACATATATAAGTGATTAAGAGCGGCCATTCAGAATATAATTTTGACCCCATGGTGTTAAGAAGCGCTAACTCTGACCCCGTATGGCAAAACTGGCAGAATGCTGGGTTGCTCGGCAAAACATCCAAGTTATTTTTAGGATAATGAAAACCAATCTTTTCGCGGCAGCGCTCATCTAGTGTCTATTAGGCTGGCAGCCGCCGACGTAACGGTTGATGTTGAATAATCCGTCAGCGCGTATCCTTGCTCTCTCTCAAAAACGTCACCTGTAATCCTTCTAAGTTCTGCCCTCGGAACGGGTCTCCGACAACTTCAAAGACTCAACGGAATCAAGAAAAGGTATTTGCATGACAATCTCAGACCTTTTAGTGAGTCAGACGACTCTTAACCTACTAGTAAGATGTAAGATGGTTGTCTCCATCCCCGAAGGCTTTGGATGTTGTCAATTTTACGCTTATCTAATCTTTTTGGATCTTATCTTATCTTATCTTATCAGATCATCTTTAATCTTTCATCTTTGGACTTAGTATCTTTCAAGTCACGGATCACTTTGATTCTCACGGTCACGTGACATTTTTAGGTAATCATTCCAGAACATTCTATGACATCATACCTTAGGGCAGACATGTATAGCCACATGTGCACGGACCAGTAGCACAGCATCTGTATAGTATATAAACAATGCATTCTCAACGGAGAACCCCAGTCAAGTTCTCATTGAGCTTTCCCCTCAATCCCTCTTGTCTCTTAGTCAGTATCAACTGTGTGCGCCTGTGTCCAGTATTGGATTAGGGTCGACAACAGAAGAACTTGACTTTCTTTAACACACCCACACCCTGACAAAACTTTTACTTTTACCTGCTGTGTTTCATACCCAGACGCGAGGGTTAACGCGAGTGGCGACTACGCGCCCTTCTCAAAGTTGAGACTTTCGGATAGTGCCCGACACTTTAATACAGGCAACCCCTGTAGGTGCAGTATTGTACCTTAACATTCACTTCTCTACGAAGGTCCTTGAGGACAACAAAGAAGAAAGCCACGAGTACACGCAATGCAAGCAAAGTCTCCCCGAGCAACGTCACAGTCGTAGTCTGTGTGGTATAACGTTACCAGTTAACGTTGTTACACGGTCGTCTGCCGTTCACAAATAAGGATAATGTTGCTGAGCCCATAGCGCACTAGGGCCACTGTCTGCATAGATCCTGGACAATAAACGGATCATCGCTTGTGTACTGCGAGAGCGTATACCGTAATACCTACGTACAGGTAGACTTGCGCAAGCGAGGGATTGATCTAGTGGCTATTGACTAGACAACCCAAACGAAGAAGAAACAGGTTAGAAAGCCTGCCTATTTGGAAAAATTATATGAGCATCAAGGTCGTTACGTTCGACGGCCCCTACTTCGAAAATCTACCGGCTTACTGGGCCGAATCCTCCATCCCCGACTCCTTCTTTGACAGCGAGTACGTCAAAGTCCACGACATCTTTTGGGACTCAGAGCCTACTGCATCTTACGCCGCAGTAGCTGAATTTAGACAAGTCTTACCCACTCCCATCCCACATTGGTCTGAGATCGACTTAGACCTCCTTTACCCACGCGAACAAACTGTCATTCCACCAATGACAAGGAACCCTGCTCTCAGACGATCTGAGCAAAGAAGAAAGGTTCTTTCAAGACTCCCCACCACACTCTCCCACACACACCCCCGTTCCCGTTCCCGACATGAACGTGGATCCCCCTACACAAGACATGGCGGTCATGATGGCCAACATGAACCAAATGCTGGTGGCCCTTCAGGCTCAACTGGCACAAGCCAACGACGGGGCAAACGACGCTCTGGCAAGGGCCCGAGCAGCCGAACATGAAGCTGTGGCGGCAGCAAGAATTGCAGTCCTGGCCGAACTTAATCGGCCAAATCCACAAAATACAGACTTTAGAATCTCCAAAAAAGTCGAAGTGGTCCCAGACCTGGGCCAATACTCAGGGGTCCCCACCGAGTTTGAAACTTGGTGGATAAAAATGAAAACGTACCTCACGTTAAATGAGGAAACATTCACAAGAGAAGAAGATAAGATCGTCGCGGTCCTGATGAGAATCGGACTTAAGGACGGCGATAAGAATGGGGCTGGAGCCTGGGCCCGAATCAAACTACAAAGGCTAGCTGACGGACTATGGGGTCCAGTTAGCTTCACCCTGTTCCGAATCGAGGTCGAAAGTAGATTTCGGTCCTCCCTCGATAAGGACATGGCAATGCGCCTCCTAGAAAAGCACATACAAGGAAACACGGAGTGGATCCACCGCTACCTTACGGATTGGGAACAGCTTTACCTCAGGGCTGAACCCTCTCACTCCGAGGCCTGCCGGCTCTTGGAGAAAAATGTATGAAAGGAGATAATGCGAATTATCTTCGAACAAGGAAAGAGGAAAGAAGACCCCGATGACTATATGACAGTCATCAAAGAAGTAGGGACGACCCTGGAGCAGTACGAGCTCCGGTTTGATATCCGAAGGGAACCATTTGTTCCAAAGGCGTCCGGCTCTGGTAGCCGCACATACGGAGGCCGTGGTGAGCCCATGGACATCGGAGCACTCCAATGTGGATGTTTCAATTGTGGCAAGGAAGGCCACCAAGCTAAGCAGTGCTGTAGCCCCAAAAAGGAATACGGCAAATGTCATTTCCTTGGAGGAGGACACGCTCGAAGGTGTCCGGACTTTAAACAGGTCCATTCAACGAGCACGGCGGCTCCCACTGGTGGAGAACAATCACCAGCTGTTACGATTTAAATCAGTACCCAGACAATTCATTTTTCTTCTTCCTCACGCGATCCTTTACCTTTCATTTGGAGGAGGAATGTAGAAGCTTTCACCTTTCATTCGGAGGAGGAATGTTAACACCTTCCCACCCGGAGGAAGACTCTCCCTCACACTTGTTGAGTCATGCCTCACTTGTTGAGTCACGCCTCACTTGTTGAGTCACGCCTCACTTGTTGAAGTCACGCTATACTCACTTGTTGAGTCACGCTACTTGTTGAGTCACGCTACCCCTGTTGAGTCACACTCAACCTTTCCTTACTTTACGGACTTTCCCCTCGTCATCACATCTCCTGATTGATGACTCGTATCTCCCGATCCTATCTAGATTACCCTGCATTGCCCTACGCAGCACGTGCAGTCTCCACTGCCCTACGCAGCCCGGATACCACGCATCACCGCGCTGTACGCATCACCTTGTGCAGCACACATTGCCCCGCGCAGCATACATAGCTCACGCATTGCTTTATGCAGCATATACTGTGGCTACTGCCTTACGCAGCATCCCAGCCTAGTATAAGTAGTCTACCCTCTTCACTGGCATTTCCCCAGCCAGTTCTACGCACTTGGATGTACTTCTCTTCTCTAGTACTATCCTATGCAATCTCTGGTCTCCCGAAGTACTTGTGTGTGACAATGCTTTGAGGTTCCTCGTCACACCCACATTTGGAGCCACGTATCAAGTGCTCTCAGTTCCTACGAAAGCACTAGAGAGAGCGGTTATATCCTCAGCGTTATTTGTTCTATGATTCGTTTGCACAATCTCACGACGGCAAATCAACGAATCTAACACCAGCCAGTGCTTCTTCTTCTAGGAATTCTGCTGGGCTCGGACTTCCTGACCCCTCAAGCGACGCCTACCAACAAATGAGGGCGTTCCGCGACGAATACGATGTGGAGATGAAGAGCCAGGGAAAAGAATACAGCACATAAACCTACCGGGTGTTTGTGTGCCGAAGGACCCTAAAAAGGACTCTATGTACAACAAGTACAATTATTTACAATGTATTGGAGCATCGCCTGAGGATGACTCCCTAACTAGGACAATACCTATAGTACGATTATCAAAGACCGATGGGATGGCTCAAGAAGTAGCACGCTGCACGGAAAATGCAGGCTTAATTTCCCATAATAAAAAAGAAAAAAATATTACGTTATCTATTTCAGAACAAACCCCAGAACGGATCTTAGTAAGGTCCCTAAAGCCAAAAAGAGAAGTCCTGGTGGAGATAGAAGTCTTCCATCCGACAACCAAGGAAAAGCGGCACACTGCCGAAGCATTGCTTGATAGCGGTGCTAACAGCATCTTTGTCGATAAGGAATGGGCTAGTAAAAGGAAACTACCCATGAAACCCTTAGCACGACCGATCCCCATGTTTAACGTTGACGGATCAAAAAACCAAGGAGACAGTATCACGCACGCTGTCGAACTCATTGTCCAGTACCAGGGACACCGTGAGAAAGTAGTGGCAGAAGTCACATCGCTGGGAAAGAACTCGATCATTCTCGGCTATAAGTGGCTGGAAACCCACAACCCGGAGATAGACTGGCCCTCCTGCAAGGTCACACTCTCACGATGTCCACCGGCGTGTCATTTCTTGGCAGAAAGAGGTGCTTTCTTGCGCTCCCTCAACGAGCAAGAGCAAGGCATCGCCCATGGAGCCTACGACACCATCAAGTCCTTAGAAAAGAAAAAGGATGATGATGACCCAGTGGCATTAGTGCCAAAACAGTTCCACAAATATCTGGACTGTTTCTCCAAAAAGGAATCGGAAGGTCTTCCCATCAGAAAACCATGGGATCACGCAATCGACATGAAGGAAGGATTTGTCCCCAAAAAGGGCAAATTGTACAATATGACGCCCGTAGAAGTAGACGAAGTCAATAGTTTCGTTGAAGATCAATTACGAAAAGGCTACATCTGACCTTCTAAGTCCCCCCAAGCCGCGCCTGTGTTCTTCATTCCAAAAAAGGACGGAAAGAAGCGCATGGTGCAAGATTACTGATACCTAAATGAGTAGACGATAAAAAACAGTTACCCACTCCCACTCATTTCTCAGTTAGTGGACAAACTGAAGGGTGCTAAGATGTTCACCAAAATGGACCTCCGATGGGGGTACAACAATATCCGAATCAAAGAAGGCGACGAATGGAAAGCCGCATTCGTTACACCAAAAGGAGTCTTTGAGCCTCTTGTAATGTATTTCGGGCAGTGCAATTCCCCAAGTACTTTCCAGCAAATGATGAACGAGATCTTTGCCGACATGGACAACGTGGTCATCATCTACATCGATGATCTAATGGTTTTTACCAAATCAGACGATATCAAAGAATACGACCGAATCATTCTAGAAGTCCTATGGAGATTAAAGGAAAACAATCTCTTCATTAAACCTGAAAAATGCACATTCCACGCCAAAGAAGTGGAATTTTTAGGCATGCTAGTAAACGAGTATGGCATTAAGATGGAAGCTGGCAAGGTGGAAGTTATGAAAGGATGGCCGACACCCAAAAACGTAAAAGGAGTGAGAAGTTTCCTGGGACTAGCAAACTTCTATTGAAAATTCATCAAAGACTTTTCGGCGATCGCACGACCCTTACACAATCTCACGAAAAAGTAACAAGTGTGGCAGTGGGAAGAAGCAGAACAAGGCGCCTTCGACGCGCTTAAAGAAGCTTTTACCACTGCCCCAGTTCTAGCCTATCCGGATATAGACCAACAATTCCGGATGGAAATGGACGCCTCGGACTTTGCCACGGGAGGTGTCCTCTCGATAGAAAAAGAAGGACGCTGGCACCCTGTGGGATTCTTCTCACACGCAATGGATAGCACACAATGAAACTATCCCATCGCCGACAAAGAGATGTTGGCAATAATACAAGGACTCGAAGTATGGCGACATTATCTCGAAGGAGCTCGCCACCAATTTGAGATTTGGACTGATCATGCGAATCTTCAATACTTCATGAAATCGCAGGATCTCACGTGCCGACAAGCACGTTGGCAGCAATATTTAACAAGATTTAATTTCTGTCTGGTCAATAAACCAGGTACCACAATGGGAAAAGCCGACACCCTCTCTAGACGAGAAGATCACACGATCGGCATTGAAAACGATAACAAAGCGGTGACCCTGTTAAAACCAGAATGGATACAAGGTCTAATCTCGGACCCAGGAATGGTCCTTGAGAAGAAAGTAAAGGAAGCAGTAGCTTTGCTAAAAGAAAGCGAACTACCAAAAGGAGTAGTAGTAGACGAAGAAGGCGCCCTCTGCATCAAGAACAAAATCTTCGTTCCCAATGTAGGACGATTATGACAAGACATCTTGGAATTCTTCCATGATTTCATATTCGCAGGACATGGAGGTATGGACCGCACATGGGCCCTTATCTCTAGATCCTACATCTGGGAAAACCTCCGCGATCACATCAAGGAGTACGTAAAACGATGCGAGGCTTGCACTCAGGCCAAAAGTTCCGCTCAACATCCAAGTGGAAAATTAATCCCTCTCCCCATTCCTACGAAGCCATGGACGGACATCTCTGTGGACTTCATCACCGATCTTCCCCCCTCTAATGGCTTCAACACGGTCTTAGTCATAATCGATAAATTAAGCAAAGAAGCCGAATTCGTTCCCACGGTCAAGTCCGTGACAGCCCTGGGAACCGCTAAACTATATAGGGACAACATGTGGAAACATCATGGACTCCCGTCCTCTGTCGTTTCGGACTGCGGCCCACAATTCGCCGCACAATTCACGAAGGAGCTGAGCTCCATGCTTTCAATCGAACTCCGTATGTCAATGGCGTTCCATCCCCAAACGGACGGACAAACTGAGCGGTTGAACCGCGAATTACAATCTTTTCTACACATCTTTACCCATGAAAAACAAGATGAATGGGCCGATTGGCTAGCCATCGCCCAGTTTAGCTACAACAACCACGTTCATTCCGCCACAGGCACCTCCCCGTTTTCATTGACGAAAACATATGCACCACGCATAGGCATCGAGCCCAAAACATCCTCTTCCCCCGCGGCAACGGACTTTGCCACTAAACTTCAAACAACGCTTGATAACCTGAAGAAGGCCCAAGCTGAGATGAAGAAACACGTGGACGAGCATCGCTCCGACGCACCCTCTTTCACAGTCGGACAACGTGTCTGGCTATCTACGACCAATCTCCACCTTCCCAGACAGTCTAAGAAATTGACGGAATGCTGGATTAGACCCTATTTAATTACGGCTACGGCAGGACCAAACGCCTACACACTCGCTTTACCAAAGATGATGCGCATTCACCCAACAGTGAACGTCAGCCGCATCAAACCTTATTTAGAAAAATTCCCATCTCAACCTTCGGTAACCCTAGGGCCGGTCGACGTAACCGACGAGGGACATGAAGAATACGAAGTTGACTACATCGTCGACTCTCGTCTCCAGCGTGGGCGCATCGAATTTCTCGTCCATTGGAAGGGCGAAAACGACAAAGATCGTACGTGGGAACCGGCGTCTCACCTTAAGAACGCAAAGGCGTCTATTGCCGACTTTTACAAGTCACACCTCTCCGCCCCGTGCAGGCTCAACATGATGCACACTCTCTTTGACAGTTTATTTAAACCTTTCGAAAATCTGACAAAGGTCGATCAACCACCTTTCTCTCGCCTGGAAGTCGAGGACTAGAAGGGGGGTAATGTTGTCAATTTTACGCTTATCTAATCTCTTTGGATCTTATCTTATCTTATCTTATCAGGTCATCTTTAATCTTTCATCTTTGGACTTAGCATCTTTCAAGTCACGGATCACTTTGATTCTTACGGTCACGTGACATTTTTAGGTAATCATTCCAGAACATTCTATGACATCATACCTTAGGGCAGACATGTATAGCCACACGTGCACGGACCAGTAGCACAGCATCTGTATAGTATATAAACAATGCATTCTCAACGGAGAACCCCAGTCAAGTTCTCATTGAGCTTTCCCCTCAATCCCTCTTGTCTCTTAGTCAGTATCAACTGTGTGCGCCTGTGTCCAGTATTGGATTAGGGTCGACAACATTGGGTTTGAGAGAATCATCTTTAGATCTTCACATTTTCCATTACTGGTTCACCAGGGATCTGGCACAAGTTTGTACTCGTTCGAGAAGCTGGCAGTGTCACAGGAGGATGAACAATATCAATATTTTTTTGTAGACGATATGCGGACAACCCAGAAGATAGTTTTTGGGCGGATGCAAAGGAGATCTGCAATGCCCTTTCTCCAAGCAGGGTCACCCTGTATAGATAGTTGATTTGGCCGGCCGCCTTGACTAATCCCATGATTTCCAGGTGCTGTCAAAGTGTTCACCATAAGAAGAAGGTTCCGACAATTATCAATCATTCAATCAAAATCTGGTGGGTTCGGTCAGCACGTCTTAGAGTTTCATAGGAAGGAACGCTGAATGTCTTTGTGGAAGCTGTGAGTACTGCGGGATTAGGCCTAGGCTTGAAATACATCTCATGGGTCGCATCAGCCCATGTGACAAGGTCAGGTACCAAGTTGTCCTGTGGTGCCCCCAAATGTACAGCCTGTCCCCAACTTGAATGTGGCTTTCGGCGCGAGGATACTGCCTCACCAGGTGCTGTGTTCTCCCGACCAATTAGTACTTGCTCATGACGCACGAAGATCAAATCGACCGATTAATGCAAAGCATTTGCGCTACTGGCAGAGCAGAGAGAGCGTTGTCACCCACATCGGAGAGTGGCTCGTACAGTCGCTCGGAAACCCGATATGGATATACTAGTACGCTGCAAAAGAGTCATACAAGGCACCAACCATTCACAACACTCAATCCGCTCACGATGGTGCGAACACATTCAAGAATTGACACTAACCGAAGAATAGAAAGAAAAAAGAGAACACACACACATGGAAACCACTCCTCAACACCATCCACGACCTATCAACCAATTGGGTAATGAAACTAGAGGTTTTAGTGGGCATCACCCGCCTAGGCCCCCTCATGACCGGGGAAACTGGGCAGGCCACGGAGTCCCACACCCCCTAACACCATAGGGCGTGCATAAGGGCATTTTTCCTTGGACTGCCAATGGAACGTTCAGTAAAAACATCCTCCATAGTTGAGCAGAACTAGATTTGTCAGTTGCTACCCAAATATTATCACTTGTCCCAAAAAAAAAAAGAAATGATGGCACAGGTCAACCCCAACCCCACTGTAAGCACATTCCTGAAGCGAAGCCCCTTCTCCCTCGACAATGAATCGGAACTTCTGTTTCTAGAAATCCCTTAATTGCCACCGGCAGTGCATTGAAAGCTGTCCATTCCTCACCAGGCCTCACTGCACCACCATTCATTAGGACATCACCGGCACCGAACACAGCAGATGACATACATCATTTATGTGCACAACACAATTGTGCCACCGGCCTGCAGCTTATTATTCTCATAAGATGTACAGGTTTTTTTGGGTGCTTAAAAAAGGTGGCACAGAATTACATGTATTAGACTCACTAATGCTAATGCGTAGTGGGAATAAATATTGAACAATGAAACCTGCAGTGAAGTAATAACTTACACTAAAGAACGAACAAACAAGGCATGCAGAGATAACAGATAGTGTGAAGGTTGAAAGTATAATGTGATTATATAAATGATGGGCCTTGGCCATTATCACGTCATGCGACAAGCGGATTATTCTCGACCATTCTCTTGCGCCGGAAATTCTGAGTGACCACTATCAACGTCCACGCATACTGTACCACACACTATGCACCTTGTGATACTGACCACGCTTCCATATCACGAACGCGACCACGATAGAGGTGATCCCACTATAGATACCTAGAGTGGTGGGAAACCCCTGGATGGACGTTCTCGGCACGACAAATGCTGTTGCCACTGCTGCCGGCGGAGCCAATGCCTGCATAGATGCATGAGTACACGTGAGTACGCGATTCGGATAGAGCTGGCATACAGAAACGAGTGTGGGGATCACTTGGAACTCTCTCATGGTGAGCGAGTATTGTAGATCGACGGGGGTAAATAAGAAGCAGGTGTTACAGTCGATCATGGTGCCATTGGTGCTGTGGGATGTGATGTCTACCGTTGTACATGCCCCGGTGTATCTGCATGGCGCACTCACGTGTTGGTGGTCGTCACAGACGTTGGCGAAGCAAGGAATGTGGGTACATTGACCAAGGCAGCTTGTTGCTGCGTGGCGACAAGGAGCGAAAAGAGCACGAGAACGGCAAGAAAGGAAGACGACATGTAGTTTGGACAATGAGCACAGTTCACGTGTGAGATGGAGACAAAGACGTTATGTCATCCTTGAAGGGCAAGGGGGAGGACAAGGGGGCGATGCAATGGAGGGGACGAGAGAGAGAGAGGGCGGGGATATGAGAGGAAATGGGGAGGTAGTGAGATGGCGAGAGGGTAAGGGGACGAGGCGAGAGGGAGCGGGTGGAAGACACTGAGACTACGAGGGCCACCTAGTCTGGTGTTAGGAAGGGTCAAAGTCGATGTCAGTGGAGATAGGGAGAAGGAAGGAGCATGCGGAGAAGTCCTGAATGAGTTGGAGCTCTTTGTCGTGAACTCGTGAACGTGGACGTGGACGGAAAGATGCGAGTGCCAGTGTCCCCTTCTAATAAATCAGGATGACGCCTGAAATGTATCTTTTGTTCCTTCTGAGTTAGAATGTGATGTGAGTCGACTGTCCGGCACCGGGCACACATCGTATCAATGTCCCTTGCACCGTCACTTCACCTTTTTCTGCACCCACGATCCACTTTTCATCTTGCGAAACTGCAATACCGCTGTAAACCTGCCAATGAAAGTTATTGGTGTCCCTACCTGATGGCATCTGGGAAAGGGATAAAGCTTTCTGCACGAGATTCACGTGTGAGGCCATCAAAGTGGGGGGCAGCGGGGCTTCAACCCAGCTTTAAATTTCCATCTTTCACCCGTCAACGTAAAATTTGCTCTATTGCCCACAAGTTACTGTTACGATTCACCCCTATTCATTTTTCCTCTTGTCATCTTGCTTACTTTGCAAAGACGTTCCCATCAGACGTCTTGTCATCTTGCTTACCCTTCTATGCGTTCCTATCGGACACGTGTCTTGCTGTACAGCCCGCTTGACATCATCGTTTCCTCTTTCGCCTTACTTGCTGTGTATTACTAAACATTCTTCAGAATTCCTTCGCATTCTATTGCTTAGTAATTCCCCTTTCCTTCCCTATATAAACCCTACGATACCAACGATGTACCTCACGCTTGACCTACCTGGAATAGCATCACCTTTGTACATCGTCTTTGATCCTTCGGATCCCTTGTCTCCCTCGTAGTCCTCGTCCTACTCTGAGTGGACGCTCCCTCGAACCCTCGTACCACCAACGACAGTGTTGTCGTCGGAAGAACCCCCTTGAACCCTTGAACCATCTACGACGTCCGTCCGTCCTAGACAGAACCTCTGAACCGACCAGGTCTACGTTTACCTCTACCCGAGTTAAGCGTAACAATAACTGCAATGGTGCAGTTATCATGTCGCTGTCGAGATCGTTGTCATGACCACTCATCGCCCTCGCCGCCTCACCCTTTGCCCTCCTTTCGGATAACGGCGACGACGGCAATGATGGCGACAACGCCACATGCTCGTATCACATGCAATCTCTGTCTCCCTCTCACGCCGTCTTCCTTGCCATCCCTCTCACCATTCTCGCGCGCACCATCTCTGTCTCCCTTTCTCGCGCCATCTCTCTCTCTCTGGTGTGCCAACGAACTACTTTGACCTACCAGCTGTGCAGAGTCCAACGCAACTCATGGATTACAGCCCAGGTACACCGAGCGATGTGGATGTTCTGAGGTCGGCTGATCTGAGGTCGGCTGATCTGAACACAATCACGAAACAGGAGATCAGAAGGGTGCTTGAGGAGCAGTTCTGGATGGACCTTACACCGAGCAATGCGACGAAGTTAAATCAACCCTGCAATTTACAGAGTGCTGTTGAGCCGCTCTTAATGCCCTCAACGCGCATTTCTGGTATGGATGCCTAGAACGGATCTAGTTGGATTCAGCATAATGTTGCTCGTGAGGGAAGTGGTCTTTTAGATGCTACTGCTTTTTGTTCCTTTACCCTTTTATATTGTATGCGACCCCAAAATTATTGTCGTGTCTGAAGCGCGCGAGTCAAATGGTTGCTCAAGCGCTCACCTTAGACTATTATGATATGAACTTGAAGTTCGTAGGTGCCATTCTTGTGTCCAAGTCTGAATCAGTGTACAATCTGAATCATTACAAGGGGCGAGCCACAATGGGTTTCGAGCATTCGCTACACATTACAATGTTTGATTACATTTGAAAATCATGCTTATGCAATAATTATGGTATTATAATTTGCAACATTGTCAGAGTCTAAAAGCTCTTTACCCTCAACCACATTGTTGTCCTGTTGTTGTCCTCGTCGTCCTCGTCGCTGTCAACAACCAGTCTGGGTCCTGGATGACCTAGACATGGACTATTGATACGCTATCAGCTCCACTTAGGCTATGAACATGACAATTCTGGTAAGTCTGATCATCACTGTCGACTCCGGAGGATTTCTGTTTATTGACGATGTCCTTGTTCTGCAAGATCATCGACAAGTCCACTGATTTTTTCGATCATCTTCGTTGCCTATTTTCCTATCAATGGTTCGGCCAATGGTAGTCTACAGATTCGATTCAATGCTCTTTTTTGTCTCCTGGACCATTTCTTAATCTCGATCAGAAGTCTTATACCCTTTCTCTGTCATGACAACTCTTCTCCTTCTGCCATCGACGTGCTTCAATTATCATGGTTACCGCATCGACAGTCTATCCTCATCACTCTCATTACCCCCCCGTCAACCTGAGTAAGTGATAGGCTCACTGCTTAGGCATGCGATGTTCTAACGGTTTCTGTTCATCTACAGATTTCTGTTCATGGACTGGATCTGCAGCAGCTGCTGTCGACTTGCAATGCTCGGTCATTATAAATGGTACTAGTAGCACTTAAATTGATACGGAATCCACTGTTACAACTGGTCAATATGAATGGCTATAGTTAGATTGAAATACCACTGCCATGGTTGTGTACCAATGTGAATTGGAGTTGAACATTAAAATGTAGTGCGTAAATTACAATGCCATTTACACTCCTTACGATGCCATTTTAATCCAGTGAACCCACCCGTTTGCGCTGTGACATTATTAGTCATCATAATGTCACAACAATGACCATTACAATGTTACCGTACAGCATATATAACTTTTCTTAGTCATAAACTACCCATTTACATCCGGCGGCATTGTTATGTCCATTATAAGTAGTTATCAAGTCATCCAATGAAACCCAGAATTTTCCGACATGTCTGTCTGTCAGTCTGTGGCTTGCCGGGATAGCAGCTGTGCTGTTAACTCGGCTACTCACGTCGCTAGCTAGTTACCATCCACAACAACGCTACTGTAGGGACTCTAACATTGTGTTGCGAACCTCGCCTGATTGTCCATAGTAGAGCAACTTGGGACCGAGATCGGCTTCCTTGTCCCACCTCAGGAGCCAGCTCCATGAAACAAGTCTTTCTGGTTCGCTCTGACTGTATTTCCCTTGGTTAGCGAACCGCAAAAAGAAAAAGTCTAGCAAACACACTCCGAGGAGTGCACTGATTTGAATCGCCGAGTCTTTCTCACGCGGTCGTGAACGGGCCCGGATCAGAGAAACAAAAAGTAGTTTCCTAGCGGTCTCTACCAGTTTTCGAGAAAAATTTTTTTTGTAGGACCCTTAATTGCCTTTTCTACTCGCTTTTGAGAACTCTGATTGGAGGACAGGCATATGAAAGAGCATCAAGCAGTAACGTTATAAAACACTCCTCAGATGGGCCTGGCCCCTTGGTCTGGCCCCTGTGCCACGCCTCGAGGCGAGGCTTTAAGCCTTAAAGAAACGTTCAAACGCCTTCCGCCTGCTCGACTCTCTCTTTCTTGAAACCCACACATTATACAGCTCCACCACCTGCCTCTACGTTTTCGCCAACCCATTGACATATCTATTCACGTCGTTACATTATTTGACTTCAAAAGTGGGAGTGGTTAAATCCGCTTCGACAGACAAAAATACAAAGCAAAGTCGGTCGATCAATCCTCACCACTCCCCACTGGCATAGCTTATACATAGACCTTGTTAGCGCTTCTCAACGAAGTCCTCAATCCTGCCAAGATGGATCCGTCCGGGCGCAAGGGATGTCTGAAGGGCACACGTCGAAAGTTTATAGATCCCATTCTTCATTGGACCAATGACGTATCCTCCAACAGCAACATCTATTGGCTTTGTGGTGATGCTGGCTTAGGCAAGAGTGCCGTAGCCCGCTCTGTTGCCGAGGAATGCTCTGTTGCTGACTTGGACCCTCGAGGTCTGTGCGTTACGTACTTGATCTTCGACAGGAACGACCCCGCCTTGAGCCATCCTAGTCTCGTCATCCGCACTATCGCCTATAAACTCGCCATGAATAACTCAATTATCGGAGTTGCCATCCTTGAAGCAATCGAAAACAATCCCAAGATAGCCACCCAATCCCTCGCCGTTCAGTTTGCAAAACTTCTTCACCAGCCTTTGATCGCATGCCAACGTGATATCAATTCTCCTCTCCTGATCATTCTGGATGCTCTCGATGAATGCGGAGATGAGAACACACATAGGGTTCTCGTGGACCTTATAGCGAAGCGGTTCACCGAGCTTCCTCCCCCGCTCAAATTTCTCATTACCAGTCGTACCGAACCAGATATCGTGAAGGCTTTCAGGACATCTCCAAACATTCGTCGCATAACCCGAGTCGAACTTCTACCATCCGCAGAGGATGTACTCAAATTCTTATATTACCGCATGCCTAGAATCCGTCAGAATCGCCCCTCTTGTCAACTCCCAGTTTACTGGCCAGGAAGTCCAACCATGCTTAAACTGTTACGTTACATGGAGGGGGTCTTCATCTTGGCGACAACGGTGGCATCGTTCGTTGAACAAGCTTTTCATCCACAGACCAGCCTTGTGTATCTACTCATGTCGGACAGCACCAGCAGCATTGAAAGGCTTGATAGCCTATTTGCTACGATTCTGGAATCAGCTGGCGATTGGAACGATCCCCGCTTTGTCGACGAGTTCCGGGCTGTTGTCGGTGCTGTCCTTGTTGGACAGGTGCCAATGACGATCCCAGTCATTGATGAACTTCTAGGATTGACGCGGTCGTCATCTACCATGCTTTCATCTCTTCGATTCCTCCTTCAATACAGTCAAGATAAACCGGTCAGAACCCTCCACGCATCTGTTACGGACTATCTCACGAACCCGAGACGATCTGGGAAGAAGCCGTGGTTTATCGATCTATCGGATCGGCACGGGTTTCTCGCCCGTTGCTGCCTGCGCATCATGACAGAGAAACTGCGATTCAACATAGCGGATCTTGAGACCTCTCATCTACTAAACGAAGATGTCCCTGGCCTACGCGAACGTGTTCAGAATTCTATTCCGGGTTCCCTTAGATATGCTTGTCAGCATTTCGCAAGTCATATCCATCTCTCGAACACTGGACCATCCGAGTTTGGGGGGCCTTCTGGTATCGATTGCTTCATGCGTTCTCGATTGCTTTTTTGGTTGGAGGCTCTGAGTCTGGTGGGTGAAGACAAGGTGGCAATACCAGTGATGGAAACACTTGAGCAATGGTATCGGGTGAGTGAATGTCTCGTGATACATTGCTCTAAATTGAGGATAAAATAGAGGAGCAACAAGGAATTGGCTGATCTTGCATATGATGTCGTCAAGTTTATGACCGTTTTTCGAGGAATCATTTCTCAGAGCACACCACATTTGTATGTGTCCGGATTGCCCATGTGGCGACAGAATTCGCATATTCGACGGATATATGGCGACAAATTGCGGGAGATAGTTCGAACGAAAGGCGGCGGTGTTGACATCATACCATCTTTGCAGTGTGTTATGATAGGGCACACTAGCTGGGTCAATTCAGTCGGGTTCTCGCCTGACGGAAAGCACGTCGTCCCCGGGTCTGACGACAATACGGTACGAATTTGGGACGCGGAGACAGGGTCTGTCGTAGCTGGGCCCTTCAAGGGACACACTGGATCAGTCTATCCAGTTAAGTTCTCACCTGACGGAAAGCGTGTCGTCTCCGGGTCTCTTGACCAAACAGTGCGGATTTGGGGCGCGGCGACGGGGTCTGTCGTAGCTGGGCCTTTCAAGGGACACATTGGACCAGTCAGATCGGTCAGATTCTCGCCTGACAGAAAACGCGTCGTCTCTGGGTCTTCCGATAATACAGTGCGAATTTGGGACGCGAAGACAGGGTCTGTCGTAGCTGGACCCTTCAACGGACACACCAATTGGGTCTATTCAGTCGGGTTTTCACCTGACGGAAAGCGCGTCGTCTCCGGGTCTGACGACAAGACGTGCGAATTTGGGACGCGGAAACAGGGTCTGTCGTAGCTGGGCCCTTCAAGGGACACACTGGATCAGTCAATTCAGTCGGATTCTCACCTGACGGAAAGCGTGTCGTCTCCGGGTCTGAAGACAAGACAGTGCGAATTTGGGACGTGGAGACAGGGTTTGTCGTAGCCGGGCCCTTCAAAGGACACACTGGATCAGTCGATTCAGTTGGGTTCTCACCTGACGGAAAGCGTGTCGTCTCCGGGTCTTTGGACGATACAGTGCGAATTTGGGACGCGGAGATAAATGCAAAGTACGTTGTTTCCGAGCCAAGATCTGCTAGGCTCTTCACATCACTTACTTCCTTGGTCAGATCAGTTGGGTTTTCGCCTCATGGAGAGCACGCCATTATCGACGACTCTCAAGATCTGGCGTCCTCACCACTTGTCTTCGATTACCATAATCCGTCTACATGGAAACTTCATGATGATGGCTGGCTTCGAAGTACATCCGGTGCCCTCATCCTTTGGATACCACCCCACTACCCGAGATCTAGCCTCTGCCTACCTCCACTGGCGGTGATTAGTGGAGCTGATGTTCCGGCAACCCAATTTGATATGAGTTGTTTTGCACATGGGGAACAATGGACGGAGTGTTTCGATGACATAAAACAAATTGCTATGAGCTTGTAATAGTGTACGTTTCATGAATTTCTCACAAAACGATTCGGTCATATCAAAGAGTACTATTAGATGGACAACAGAGTTAGGTATCATCTACACCGCATGTTGTACATAAGTTCGCATCCCAGGTCAGGGAGAAAAACTCTACGAGATCAATCAAGCCACCCTTCGTTTGCTCCGCGAACTCGATGCTGCAAGGACCGGAAATCCCATGGATTGGCTCGCCCAGTTTGTTCAGGTCTGTGAATGATTTGAGAACCAGGTGGTGTATGTCGATGTTACCTCACGGCCTTGTAGTCCCTCCAACAGTACTAGTCCTTGTTGGTGTATCTCGATCGCGAGTTTATCCCCAAAACATGAACCGCATGAATGTCCGGTTGGTTGTCTTTCTCTTATATCCTTGGTATTGTCCCATATATCCGATGCCCGTGATCTCGCCTTTATATCCTTCAAGCGGCAAATACTAAACAATGCCCCGCTAGTGAATTGTATTCGTCAAAGTGTCTCCGAATGGTTGACTTGGGAGAGCGTGCGCACCCCAAGCGCAACATGATTCGGAACCTTGTCCCGCGTCTGTTGCTCCACGACGTGTATGAGATCCCGTTTGAGCGCTGCTATCCGGAACAAACATTGTCTTTTTATACCGCTGAGGGGGACCAACTCGACTTCTCCGCGGAGCAGTTTCTGGCTCGCGTCACAGAACCCAGAGGAACGGGAAAGGGCAAATGCAGTCTGTGGGGGTATTGGGGAGACTGTCACTGGTAAGGAGATTGTGCAGACCTGTACTGGGCGGGGTTTGTTAGAGACGAGGTTGGACTGGCTCACCAAAGGGGGTACGTGTATTTTCGTCGGGTTGTCGTCCGCATCTCATCCACGAGGCAGCTATTGGCCCGCTCATGCAAGCTCAGGGTCTGGACCGACTCCGCGCGATTTATATAGAGGTTCTCAATAGTCTCAGTACACTTTGCAGGGAGTTTAGATTCTACTTACAGGTAATGCACAGTGTCATTTTTCGTCTGTACCATCTGTCTGATAATCTGTCTAGACGAGTGTCGGTAACATTGTCAAGGACACGGAGCACGAAGATGACATAGTTGAACGCCTGTCGAATTTTCAAGACCTTTGCGGACAATACACTTCAGGTCGCCGTTGTTTCCGCCGCCGCCGCCCCCAGAAAGAGGTCCTCAAGGATGACGTGTTTTATTCAATGCCGAGTTTACGGATCCAAGGTCCAAGGTCCACATCAACTCTATCCAGGCAAAAGACACGGTGCGCTCTCGCATCTTTGTCTTTACGACATTGCTCATGTCCTGCTAGCCCGAAGAATCGAAACGTACACAAACGCACATTGACTCGGATCGGAAGCGAATATTCGGTGACCTGAATGTACTTGTAAACAAGGTATCGCGATTGTTGGCGCTATAGCTTCCGAGTCCAAGTAGGTTACGGCAATAGATT
This sequence comes from Aureoboletus auriporus, assembly GCA_038089615.1. Classification (NCBI taxonomy): domain Eukaryota; kingdom Fungi; phylum Basidiomycota; class Agaricomycetes; order Boletales; family Boletaceae; genus Aureoboletus; species Aureoboletus auriporus. Next base: position 21,087 of record JBBPLF010000544.1, read on the forward strand.
CGGATCCTTCGAAGCCATCCCCAGTACATCTGGCCAAGAAGGAATGGCATATTGGTTTACCCTTCCCATCTTGCTCGTCATACTGCGCCTAACATGACCAGCATCACAAACTTTGCAAAACAATGAGAACACCGGATATGCGTGACATCACCTGACAACACATGAACAGCGACTTATCCGTTGACATCAGCACGAGTCGTGATCCAGGGCCCAGAGACCTTACAAGCAAAGGTAATGTTCCCGCAGGTCCGTTTGCTTGAAATCTACTTGATTCTGGCCGTGCGTACCCTCCTCCGCAAGGAGTCAGGGAACCACTGGTAGTACATGATTGAGGCCACACACAGAATAATATACATGTAAATGGCATCACCGCTACAACTTCACTTGAAAGAGTGGAATAACCACTAGTATGCTCATTTGTCTTCATCAGCCACTGGCAAATCAATGACCATGTCGTCATCTTCAGAATTTTTATCTTCATAAAAGCGTTTATCTAACATTGTCAGCGTTGTACAAAGGAACAATGACAATACATACATTCATTTCCTACATCAAGTTCCAAGACAAAGAAGTCCACATCACAGAGTCGATGTACTGGAACCTCGAATGTATGGCCGGCCGGGACGACAAAGGCAAACTTCATTTTGTTGATGTTCCACTTGCGGCCTTGGTCGAACGCCATGAGACGTTTACAAAACAAAGGAACACCCTTTTCCTTGAAGCTGTGAGTCTTCCTTATGGACATCTGGAGGGCAAGACTGGCTTCGCCCGGTATAAACGAATCAAAAGTTGCGTTGTTCCCTTCTGCAGGAATATAGTAGCACCCCGTGTCCACCATAGTCCCGACTGCACTGTTAGCCTTGTAGATCTCCATCCGGCGTTTCCCAATGTGCACGCGCACCGGTGAGACGCCGTCAGTCTTCTTCAACTTCTTGTCGTGTTCAGAAAGCGGATGGAGAAGGAGCTCATCCATATCGCAAATCTTGGCGTGACACAGAACTTCGAAAGCCCAGCCTCGGGGTATTGCCAGATATGAGGAA
>JBBPLF010000545.1:737-22123 GCA_038089615.1 Aureoboletus auriporus
AATTTTGTCAAGGTCGTTTCGGGTGGACCCCTTGCGAAAAAGACGGGAGATGATTTGGTAGCGGCAGGCGTCCCCCTGTCCTCGCTCTATGGAGCGACTGAAGTGGCCGGCCTCACATACGCATTCCGAGCGCCCGCCGAACGCACTCTCTGGGACTGGATTCGATTCGGACCAAATCAGCGTATTCGATGGGTAGACCAGGGAGACGGGACGTACGAATGCCAAGTCCTGGTAGGTGTGTTGTTTTTCTCGGTAGTGTATGCTGATGACCATCATCAACAGACGTGTCCGACGCACCAAGTGTCAGTGGAAAACTTGCCCGATGTCAAGGGTTACGCCACCTCGGACGTCTTTACCAAACATCCCACCATTAAGGGACTTTACCAGCTTGTGGGTAGGTTGGACGACGTCCTCGTGCACGCATCGGGCGAAAAAACAGTCCCGGCACCGATGGAATCGCTGATCGGATCGAGTCCCTATGTAGCGGGCGTATGCATGTTTGGTCGCGGAAGGAATCAAACCGGAGTCCTCGTCGAACCGCGCGCAGAGTATGGGATCGACGTCTTGTCTGATGCGGAGGTCGGCGCTTTTCGAAACAAGATTTGGTCCGTGTTTTTTGTTTTCGGGTTGTTTGGCGCGAGCTGACGAGCGTAGGGGAGCGGTACAAGAAGCCAACAAGGGGTCGCCGGCCCATAGCCGGATCTTCAAAGAGATGATTTTGGTGACGAGCAGCGAGAAACCGATGATGCGTGCTGGCAAGGACACAGTGATCAAAAAAGGAACGATGGCGTTATATGCATCGGAGATTGATGCCTTGTGAGCGTTCTAGGCAATCTCTTTGTACTGTTTCTAACAACGGACATGCCTAGGTACACGTCGGTGGAGACGAGCGCCAAGGCTGGGTCGAATGTTCCGCTGCCTGGCACGTGGACACAATCCGAGGTCGAAACGTGGTTGATGGTACACGCGACAGCAGTCAATGCGGATGTACCCATCGAGGTCGATAAAGACGTGTTTGAACAAGGATTTGACAGGTCCGTGGTACCTACGATATTTATCATTTGACCGACTCTCTTTCACAGCCTCTCTTCGACCTTGTTCAAGAACCGCATTATCGGGTCGTTTGCGGCATCGGAACGAGACACGGTCCGTGCGATAGCATCGAAGATCGGACAGGATGTCGTCTTTGCGAACCCGACGATTCGGGTACTTGCGGGGCACTTGGTTCGACTAGTGACGGGCGAGGACGCTGCACCGTTGAACCTGAGGGCAGAGATCGAGGCCATGATATCCAAATATAGTGTCGGCCTCGAGAAACCGGTGATTAGGGGGGAGCGAAACGATAGTTTCCATGTGGTGTTGTTGACAGGTTCGACGGGTGGGCTGGGTTCGTATTTGCTTGCATCCTTGTTGAACCGCGGGGACGTCGGGGTCGTATATGCGTTCAACCGGTCTTCCAAGGTGTCAACGATCGACCAACGACAACGCGCCGCATTCGAAGACCGTGGACTCGATACCACCGTTCTCGATTCGAAGAAATTGATCTATATCGAAGGGGACGCGGCACAACCACATCTATCGTTGGACCACCAAACGTACGACAAGATATGCGATTCGTTGACGGTCATCATTCACAATGCATGGCGACTCGATTTCAATCTGGGATTATCGTCGTTTGAGCCACATGTGAGGGGAACGCGACACCTGATCGACCTCGCGCGTGCGTCCAACGGGGCGAGGTTCATGTTTACATCGTCGATCGCGTCAGCACAGGGATGGGAAAATCGCAACGGGCCAGTGCTGGAAGAGGTACCTTTGGATGCGGGGGTGGCTGTAGGACCAGGGTATGGTGCAAGCAAATACGTCTCTGATCGGGTACGTGTGCATGTGTGTTGAATAATGCGGATTGATCTTATCTGAATATAGATCCTTGCGATGAGTGGATTGCCAGCGACCTCGTTCCGGATCGGACAGATTACGGGGGGTGCACCACGGGGTGCGTGGTCAACGACAGACTGGGTTCCTATCCTCATCAAGACGAGCCTGGCGTTGGGGGCGCTTCCCTTGGCTCGTGGGGTTAGTCCTTTCTACTCGTTCGTGAAACATTGTGCTGACGGCTTCCAAGGTCATATCATGGATACCCCCAGACGCGGTGTCTGGCACGATTTTGGATGTGGCGTTTTCGGACGGTGTACCGCCACGTGCCGTGAACGTGGTACATCCACAGCCAATTGCATGGGAACAGGTGATGGGGTGGGTCGGTGATGTACTGTATGGGCGCGGTGTAACGCCAACGCGGCTGGAAATGATTCCCTTTGGAGAGTGGGTGACTCGGCTGGAGGCATGCGAGGCGGATGCGAGACGCGTGGTAAGTGCCATTTTTGCTGAACGTCGGCCTTTTTTGACTGACGGTGACAGCCTGCGATCAAGATGATCGGGTTCGTCAAGTCGTTGGCGCATGAAGAGGGTGACGAGGCAGGTGGATTCCCGAGTTTTGTGGTGGGAAATAAACGGGCTGTCGAGACGGTGTCAGAGGAGGACGTTGAGCGGTGGATTGGGTATTGGATGGCTGTGGGCATGTTTGAGTAGGACACGCGGTGTCCGCGTTGCGTCTGCATTCGTTGTCGTAGATCCACCATCCATTCTAGGTGTGTGTTGAGTCCGAATATCTTCATATGTCGTTGTATACTTCTTGTGTGAGATCACTTTTTACTTTGTATCCATTGTCACCGTGCTCAAGTCTCTGTTGGCCAGTTTCTCGTGATGTACTAGGCAATCTCTTTCATACCCATTGCCAGTGGGCATCGCCTCGGAAGCGATGGGGAATATGGGTCTTGCTAATGTATCAGGAGTAAGGACTGCTGTCCAACAATGCATCAGCCTGAGTGTGGATCTATCTCATTGCGTTAACCCAGGTTCAAGTTCAAGTTTGGCTTGTGTGAATGCATGCTGAGACTAGGCAGGTTATAGATAGAGTACTGGTAACCAACTTGAATCTGTCTCTGAGGTAAACTATCTATTTTACCTCATACCGAGGTTTTAGAGGTCCACAGATCCAGTTAGACTCTGTGCCACTTATCAGATCCTTCATGGATGGCGAGGAACGATCCCACAGTGGTATGTATCACCGTGGGAACTGCATGGCAGCGCAAAAGCACTCTGGGGATCCCAAAAGGACCCTCAGAGCCAGAGCAACCTGTGGGAAATGTGAGCTGTGCCTGGTCCCTGTGCCCACCTGGTATTTAGGTCCCACTCTGAGATGGAAGTCTCCCATCTCCCCACTTGTTCTACCCAATTGCAACTGATCTATCCAGGGTTGCGTCCTTGCCATCGCAAGCCACTATGTGGATTGGCCAACTCCCTTGATAGGGCATAAGACCCCTGATGAGAGCTTTTGCAGGCTTGAAACCACCCTGACTGCCAACTTTACCCACCTCTGCCTATATTGTACATGGCTTGCCATGGCCCAGCTTTGATCCTTGGAGAGGAGCACCAGATGGACAGGCAAGTGGGTAGACAGTCCAAGCATCCCTCTCTCACACACAGATCTTGCACCATGGCCCTCTGGGCCATGGTCCCCCCATCAAATTTCTATTGCAGCATCATGTTTACTATGTTGTGGTGCTTCAAAAAGGTCATTGAGTAGATCCCACAGACAGAAAAGAACCAATGTAAGGAATCTCTGTTCGAGGTGAACTGGTAGTACATCGAGTACCTACCTGACTGTTTATGGACGATCTAAACGACCGGATAGGTCCGATCGCTGAAAGGAAATCGGATTCGTTACATATGTACTCCTGCTCGCAACTTGCTCGTCGATACCTAAGTTGTAAATATGGGCGTCTTTCTATTACGACTGTCACTAGGTTCTGATGTGTAGATCGTGTTCGTCGGGATAATGGTCATTGCGTTGGTGGAAATGGATCCCGTATGTTCACCTAGTATTACAAAGTAGTTGTAAACACATATTCAAATAGATACAATCACAATCATCCTTCAAGTTATCGTTTATCCGGCCGGCCAGAAAACAAACCCTCCGAACCCTCCAGCATGACTCGTCCACTGTCTCCACTGGCACCAGACAGGCCGTACGTAGTGCAATCGTCTCAACATCTCACCTCTGAGCCCTGCAGCGTCATTGATAGCCGTGTTACATACCTACATGGCAAGAGAATCATATGCATAAAAGGTACCAATCCAGCGTTTTCCACGATGATCGACTAGTAGCATCCCAAGTTGGCAGGTAAGTTCTGGGAAATGGACCTACACCTTCTGCATGACCGGTCAACTTGAAAGACGCGAAAAAGGGAGCCTGGTATTTCACGGGGAGGTACTAAATTGTTTCGTGACTGATTGGTCAGTGTGTAAGAGTTACGTTGCATTGGCTCCGCTCTTTGACTAATCCACCGACCTTTCCCCGCTGCACTTGATGTCGGGTAAGAAAGGTCCCATCATAATCAAGGCTTCAATTTACCAAATAGTCACTTTCTCACCGTGTCAGGGAGACCTCGAGCTACAGGTGCAACATCCACTCCTAGTCTGCCTTTCACGGTCCATCATGGCGTCTCATTCGCAGTCACAACGGCTCCTTGACACACACGAGGCTGTGGAATCCTCGACTACTCTACGCGAGGACATCAATACTCAGCAGGTCATATTTCTGACCGACCAGCCTCGTGCCCATCCATTGCGCCGTTGGTGCTATTCTCTCCATGTCCTCCTGTGGATTATCCATCTCGTTTTGGTGGTTATGTTACGGAATCACCCAGAACATGCTTTCACTCTCCCGTTCGATAACAGTATCTTGACAATGGGACTGAGCGCTTTCCTACAAGCATTCTACGTGGTATGTCACCCCATTGTTCGCACTTCGCAGATGTCAAAGTACCAACTAACGTCACGAGCTCAGCTTTATACAGTCTTATTGGTCTTTATGACCGAAAATCTCGCGTTGTCTACCTGCCTTTCTCGGCGTCAAAATCTCACCACCACGCACGACATATCTCAGGCCTGGGGTGGACTCGGAGCTGCTATCTTCGTCTTGTGGCAGCAAACCAAGATCGCAGCATCACCCTGCGCAGTGATGCTGGTGTTCCTATACTTGACGTGCATTTCTGTCCTGCATGTCACATCGTCGTCAATCATGCAGTTCCAACCATACAACGCCTCGGTAAACATGATTGTACCATCGAATTCAACATGGCCCAGCCCTTCCGTAAACCTCTCCACCCTTGCGTGGTCCGAAATAACACCATTGGTCCCGCTCGTGTTTAGTCTCGGCTCATCTACGTTGTCGACATCGGGCCTGGTGAACAGTACGTTATATGACACAATTACCAGGAATCCGAATGTTATCAGTGCGGCCGTGAACGCAAGCACTATAAGTGCTAACTGCGGTTTACTCCCAACCTCGTCAAGTAATAGCACCGCAGATATCAATGCCATTCTATATGTCGGGAATATAAGTCTTCCCAATCCGTGTGAGCTGGAGTAAAATTGTTTGGAATGACCTAACATATCGTGTAGGGAAGGATGAGATCGTGTTTTTCAATGCTCCATGGGAACGTTACTGCGCGACTTTGGTAAACTGCCCATTGGTCTTCGTGGTCACCACTGCCATGGAACTGGCCGGTTCAATACAAATACCAGTCAGTGTCGATTTGCCATGGCAATATACTCCAATGGGTGGTCAGACTAAGACACTAACACACATGGTTATTTCGCTCACATTGTCTGTATTCAGGCGACAACATTCAAACATCTAATACAACTGTTTACTATGTAGCCTGTTCACTCTATGTATTGAACCGTCAATCAACTCTGGACGTGCATCGTGATGTCCTGTTGTCCAATGCAGGAAATTCGGATACGTCATCGCGAACATGGTTTTTGTGGTCTCCTACAAACAATGGCACGGACTCTGAAATTCTCTATGAAGGAGTGCGTCGTCCATATTGTCCATCATTATATGTCAGCAATGCTCATGAACGCCACAATTAGATTTCGGCTGCGTTGGATGGTTCATATTTCCCCAGCGAGTTCGGTCAAGGTCCAGGACTCTTTTGTCAGCCACCTGAATGCCCCGCAATTTCCACTACTGATGTGTATGAATGTAACATCGCTTCCACTCTTCAGCCAATTGACTGTATGAAAGATACCTTATGTCATTAATTGGTGTAAACGCGACCGCAAACAACATAACATCAGCATCGGAATCAAGTGCAAACCCTTCAGTGACCCTTACACCATACCAGATGGAGTCTATCATATCTCAACTAGCAGCAGAATTGATCTGGTTAGGTACGCAGCTAAAAATCTCTGCGGGATTATTTACAAGAACCTGATAGCCGGACAACTTGGTGAAAGCAATGGTGGATTTACACTTTCACCGACTAGCAATTATGTCACAAAAAATGTACTCAGATGGAGACTTAATGTAGGTCCATCGCCAGTGCTGCGTCACTCAACAGTTTTTAATCACTTATACTACCTAGATCAACGAGGTTCCTGTGAGTCGCCGTCCTCCATGGTGACAGTACCTCGACGAATTCAAACTCATTTCGCACTGTGCCACAGGTTATTGTTGCTGCCAGTGCTTCGTTCATCTTGCTCGTGGTTGTCACCTTCATGATCGGAGGATTCTCAACAACGCAGAATACCTCCATCGAAGGTGTCTCTGTCTTGGGAATACTATGGATTGGTGCTCATGTCCAAAAACTCCGAGAACGCTTTATGATAGTTCAATATCCATCTTCGGACACGCTACGCTCCGCAGGAATGGTTGATTTTTGCCTCAACGATATGAAAGGAAGTCACTCGGAATCTGGATTCAAAGACAATGGAGATATCGAAGGGACATCATCGCATAGGCTACCATCTCTGCGGATCGGTATAGTTATAATTCCGTTCAAGTTGTGCGCATCTTAATAATGGAATTTACTCCCAGGTACTACGGAGATACTTGGGCCTGACCAAAGAACTCGAGCATGGAAGCCCTCATGCGTCCCTGGATTTACTTTTCTAGCTAGCATTCCACCCGGGCCCCTTCTGTTCATTTCGTGCTATTTTCTGCATGGATTGTTAATCGTGCTCCATCTTGCCCTCATGGCTGCATTTGTCCACCATACCGAACACCGTGTCGTCATCCCATTGGACAACACTACTACTACAACAGTGTTGAGCGCATCGTTGCAATTTTCCTACACAGTATGCTTATCTAAACCAGACTCGGATTTACATCAATCTGACATTTGTTTCAGCTGTATACTGCGGTTCTTGTTTTTATAACGCAACGACTGGTTTCGCGTCGGATTATGACATCAAGACAAGACCTTACTACTGTTCACGATATTTCTCGTGCGTCGATAGGGCTTGGATCTGCAATAGCTTGCCTGTGGCAACAAAGAAAGGTGCCGTTGTCATTGCGGACGACGCTTTGCGTTGTGGTATACTTCGTTTGCATCTCAATTCTGCACATATCTTCGTCTTCAATCATGCAGTTTCAGACATTCAATAGTACCATAGTCAATCTGGTGCAGTCAACAACATCCTGGCCAAATTCGTCCGTTAATCTCCGGGACCTCGACTGGGTTGACATTTCTCCACTTGTTCCATTTGTTAACCAGTTCCCCGACCTTTCTACTGAGGGATTGTCTGCAAACACACTCTATGACATCCCGTCCGTCACACCCACATCTGTCAATGCCACTGTCAATGCAACCACTGTTCATGCGAACTGTGGTTTGCTTTACAATGTGTCTTTGGATTCCAACGGGCTTTTTCTAGATGCCACAGTGGCTCCACTGGGTATTATAATTCAAATGCGGGTCTCCACTGTGTGTATGTATTTGCAGAATACGATGCAGGACCTGGTATTTGTCAATCCTAACCATATCTCAGGGAACAACACTATCACTTTTATGGATCCGCTTTTTTACGACGTACGTCCGTGGTTTATAAGTCACGTGCCTTTTAATACAAGAGTCTTTCGACAGTTTGCTACATCTGACGATTATTTGATCTTCCTGGTGACTACTGCAATGAACTTCGATCCTGATTCACTGCCGCCTGGGAGCTCCGTCAGCGTGATTTTGAATCAGACACAGGCTTATACTCCAGGCAAGTTAATTATTGCCTAATACCACCAGCGCTAACAGTTACCTGACAATAAATATCTTGGAAGAGAAACCCCCAGTAGTGACCTACGTCGTAGGTTGCTCATTGAATGAAACAACCGTTTTGGATACCCTGGACCTACAAAGCAACATTCTCAGTAGTTCGCATTCGGCCTATCTGAATATATCAGCAAACTCCGAGTCAGAGCCATGGTCACTTTGGTCACTACCCAATAACTTGTCGGTGCTCGATCAAGCAGTATGATATTCCCAGCCCTTGTCCTCGCTCATATATTGAACTACAAAATCCAGATATCAACGATGATGGCGAGCGCCCCAATACTTGTAATCAACGAACCTGAAAACAGTGATTTCTCAGGCATAGATATGTACGTCCTTCTGTATTGACCTGATCTCATGCTTGATAACTTGATCCTTTCTAGTTATATTATGGAGAATGTCGGAATTAATCTGACCGAGAGCCTGAACACAACTAGTCCCACCGGATCCAGTTCAGCCCCGGGGATCACCCTTGATCGTTACCGTTTCGAGAATGCTGTGTCCGGACTCGCAGCTCAGTCAATATGGCTTGGTGGGTTCACGTAGGTATCGCTGTTCCATTGGTAGTGATAACTTGCATGTTTAGCTGGTCATATGGCTTACGGCTTCGAACCCACCAACGGGACAAGCGAAGTCATAGATATCATTGTGCAGCTACGGCTGAATGTGAGTGATTCCAGGAAATAACATGATGACTTTGCTCACGATATCTACAGATTAACATCATCCCTGTAGGTCTCTTCCGCTGTGAATCCCAAAATAAATGTAACCAATGAACCTAAACATAGCTCGCGTTCGCCCTCGGCGCGTCTGTCATTATCTTGTTACTCACGTTCTATTTGGTTGGAATCACGGCGCCAAGGTCTCTCGCATTCTCCACACTTGGCGTACTGGAAGTATTATGGCTCGAATCGCACTCACAGCTCCTTCATGACCACATGCTGGAAATCGATGATCCTTCCCTTGATAACCTGCGAAGCTGCAGAGTCATCAAAGTCTGTATTGCGGACGAGTTAGCCGCAACCGTGACGGAGGACAAGGACGATCGTGAACCATTGACGTTGCGAGATTTGGACGAGTAGGCATTCAAATATTATCTTGTTCGAGAACCATGCGCTGATCACTTTTTGGCTTCGCATTTCGAAGTATACAGATGACTCGCTTAGTTCCTTCGTAGTTTCACACGACTTGGAGGCTGCGAAATATGACGCGGTCCAGGCAATTTCTCTTTTTGTTGACACTCGTGCTGTCGACCTCTGATTGAAGTAAATGGTTTTGGAGCTCGGTTAGTAATCTTGCTTGTGAAGTTGTGAGGTTTCAAAGATGGACGAATGATTAATGTTGTGAAAATGACACAAGGAGTCATAATCGAGTCAACTTATTATTTCAGAGGCGCCCCCCCCCCCCCAAAGGAAATGACGCCCTGACTATTGGACACGGCAAAATCTTGGAATGCTCGCGTCTCTGCGGATAAACCTGGAAAATGCTCGAGTAAATGGAGTGCTAGTGCACAATGTCACAAAAAGGCCTTGCTCAAGCTCGGCTCTTTCAAGTTCAAGTATATGGCCCGGGCCCGGAAATAGTGGTATTAGAAAGTGTAATTTTTTTTGGATTTCTGTCTTGGTAAATTTTATATGCACATGTTGATTAATAGTCAATACGGCGATGGATAGACTCGGAAGCAAGGGAAAGAAATAATGTGGGAGGAAACGATGGATGTTTAAGTTGTCATTGGGAGGAACGCACACGAGAATATTTGCAGAAAAACTATGGCTACAGTAGAAATGAGAGAGGGATAGGCGGAAGAGCACCTTCTGGTCCGGGGTGGGAGTAGATCACTTTCATGCGTGGTAAGGTGGTTGAGGAGGGCATTGTGATGGGAAGGGGGAAGATGAGAAATCAAAGTGTAGTCCTCGTATAAATCAAGGTATCAAATGCGACTATGCAGTATGCAAGACGTTCAAACGTTCACGCTCGGACGAGACCGTGCACGCATGATATTTCTAGGCTGCGTGGCTAGGATTGCCTGGTTTATGGACATGGGTATATCTGTTTGATTTCTGCTAGTCGCTGCAGAATCTGGCACCTGTTCAATCCATGAAGCACTTTCAGTAGAACTAGTACCGCCTGGGGCGGTTAGAGCCAGAACGGGTGGGAGAAGAAGAGCACGAGTTCCGTCTTCGGTTTCTGAAGAATTCCTTGCGCTGAGCGTTGGAGTAGCGGGAACGCCGTGGTTTGGACTCCGGTAGCAAGGCTAGTTGCTCAGACAGGGCCTCGGCCTGCATTCATCGTATTCACCGAACAAAACAAAGGGATCACAGCAATTACAGTCAAGCGAGAGGGATGAACGGGAGCACGGTGAAGCAAGATAAAAGATGAAAAAAAAATGTGGTCAGTATTTAGAGAAAGTGTTGGTAAGGATGAAACTGACCTGTTCATTGAGCGTATCCAGAAACTTCTCGTTGACTTTGTAGCCAATTGAGTGCATCAAGTCGTCGTTGATGAGTGCGATGTTGAAGAAAGTATCTGTGTTGCCCTTGGAATCGTGCCACTGCCGTCGTACGCGTGAGGCGTATTGTAAAACGATCGCATCACCATTGACACTGGAACGAATGGGGTGGCATTCAAGATTGCAAAAGAACTTTTCCAGCGCGTTGAAGTATTCGTCTGGCCAATCTGAAGCGTGTTTAATGTGATATAAGAATGAATCTTTGGCCTGCATGAATTCGCAGAAGGAGAGTTCGTGATCGGCTCGCGCATTGCGCGTTGCTATGATGGAGGCGACGGGTCGGAAAATGAGCATGCCATCAGCATCAGTGGATACCTCAAGGATGTTGTCTGCTTGATCGTCGTTGTTCTTGGAGGCCTCAAAATAACCTTCGCTTGAAAAATACCATAGTCCCACGTAGTCAAAATTGGCGATTTTTTTTAGAGCGTATGCGAAAGGGCGGGGAGGGATGATGTTCGGGGCGAGGCGGCCCGGTATGAAGTCCTTTATCTTGGGCTTCCTCTCTACCTCCATTCTCTTTTTCATGGCTTCGACCCGTTTAGGGTGGTCTTCCTCCCAGGCTGCTATGAGTCTCTCTATGGCTCGGTTGTTGTTCTCGTGCAAAGTGTTCATGAGGGCTTCACGGATAATACGAAAGGCGTTGGAGGAAAAGTCAGGGCGAACTTCGAAAGTCGGGTCGGCCATGGAGATGATAAAGGAAACGAATGAAGAACAGGAGTTGGACTGAAAATGCGACGATAAGGTGTGTAAAAAGCACCGGGACTCGGACAAGGTTGGTTCGGAAGGTGTGCTGACTCGGAGCGGAGTTGGCCACGGCCCGCCGCGCCGCTCGTCCTGGGCCGAAGACAATCATGACTAGTTACCGTTCAAGTTCCTCAACGACGAGTCACTCCTGGAAAGTCCAGAATCGAAAAATCCATTGGGGGTAGGCATTTGTAGGTGGATATCAAGGTGTGTGATTCAAATGGTGTACTCTGGTCTACTGCAGGCAATAAGTAGTACCGAGTGCTGATCGTTCAGATCATGCCAGTGTGACAGTCCAAGTGCACTGAAGTACTACCAATGCTCCAGCGGATGCACCTGGTGCGGGGTCCGTTCCTCCCAGGGTATTTCCATATCTGTGTCCCAGGCTCCAAGCGTTAATTACGATGGCTACCGTTCAAGTACTACTGCCAGTGGACAGCAAGACGATGTTGGATTGATATCCGTTCATCCATGTTGATGCGTAAATTGGGTTGAGATGTACGATCTATGTGCTTTTCGTCACTCTTGTGACACTGATACCATAGTGTTTTTTTTTGTATTGGAATTTCGCTCCAATCTCGAGTCTCGACGAGCATCATTGCTGGCACCCGAATCTATTGGTATTTCCATCCTAGATTCAGAGTGCCGCGAATAGCTATCGCGATTCCGTCTTGCGGTCAGTATCGATCCCTCCAACCCGTATCGGATTATTCGTACTAATGCTTGTTCATGAGCTCCGATCTTTCCGGCGCTATAATTTATTGATCCGGGTCCGGAAGTTGAAGCACCGAAAGTCGGATAAGAATGTAGTGAGATAGCTACGCACCAATATGTCTTGGCGTCTCTCGTCGCTGTCGATGGAGAGACGAGATAAGAGTGGTCCGAACGACGTCGGACAGACCGCATCAATACGACTCACTGTTACAGGTACCGTTTCAGATAGTAAGACCCTATAAAACAGATCTTGTTGTTGTATCCCTGCTCGTAAATCTTTCCTCTCTCTCTCTCGGGTTTTTTCTCTTTTTCGTGCATGACAAACGCCCACATTAATACATCACGCACCATCATCGAGTGTGTTCATTGCATGCCTTGCAACGATGCAACCTCCTCGTCGTCTAGGCAACTGTTTCTCTTCCGCTTGGAATATTTTGCATGAATCATCATTCACGTGGACTATTCAAGGGGGAAGGTCAACGGAGCAGAGATGGTGGAGAAACGCGATACCAAGGAGGCTGAGGAGCTTGTGGACTCGGTTGTAAAACAGGAGATAATTTAGAGTCTGTGAGGTGGCGACAGCAAAACGAGCACCCTCGATCGCTAGAAGGCTACATATTGCCAGCGAGGCACCGAGCCATACCGATTCGGAGAGACCCTCGCGGTGACAGTACCGGTACCTGTAATGAGTGAGTTCATCATTGTACCCTGATGCTGCCTGATATTCCGATCGTTACTTAAAAGTAGATAGTTGAAGGAGTTGGTAAATGAACTTGCTATGTCGACTCGTAAGCTCCGGGACTCTTGTTCGTAGTGAATCGGACCGGTACCGGTTCACATTCAAGCTTCGACTACGGCGGTTCCCAAAAAAGGAGCGTAATAAAGTTCCATCTTCCGAGTCGTTCGTTGGCATCCGTTTCGTTTTGTTTCGAATCCTCAACCTGGCAGTTGCTTGCAAACGTGTGAGTCTGTTCGGCAGCGCTAAAGTACTTTCCGTCGTTTCAGAAACTTCAAGTTTTGTCTGCCACGCTTCGTTAATACTCGGACTCGGATACTAACGCCTTCACTACTACTGCTTCCGAGCCAATCGTTACTGCTAGTAGTACAAGGTTGTTTTGCGAATCTCCGGCCGCCAACCCAGCTGTGCAAGTTCTTTGCGTTCTCATGATGCCCCAGTGACGATACCAACGCTTCTCCCAAGCCTCGACACCCTATTTGGATAAAAATCTCGAGGCCCTTCGAGACATCTCCGTCTCTGAGATGACCTTCTTCAAGCGGAGTACGCGTCGCTCACCACTGTTGAGATCGATATACGTGGCGCAATTCGTGACGGTGTGTGCGCAAGTACTTTCAGGTAAGCCAACTCGCCAATCGAGTGAAAAGGTGCGTCAGCAACGCAACTGCCGTAGTGGACCCTTGACACTACGATGTCGAGGCAATCGCCACCGACAGGTCCGACAGGGGCCTTGTTTTCCATTGGATCAACTTGTCTTCCGCCTCTGACCCCACTTTCTCATGCTCATGATGACCACATCGACTATGACTCAGCTGGGCCGACAATCCGCAGTACGAGTACGGTAAGGGCCCCCTTAAAACGGCGGTTATAGACGTACGACAACGTCCGACTCGAAACAGATGCACTGAGTAAATGTCAGATCTATCGTTTAGGACGATACCCGCGCCAGAGAACGTCCCCATCATGAACATATGCTACGCACAACTTGTAGACCGGATCAACGCTCGACGTCTACGTGGTGCGTATTCTGTCTTGAGGGTGTTTATGGGCTCAGACTTGAGTGATGCATATTCTTGCCCGATGCATCGTTCAAACACCCCTTGTTCTTTTTCGTCGCACGTCAGTCATGGACATCTGACCGGCACAGCGGGCCGAGACACTGCGTCAGAGGTCAGTACCAGTACGAACCGCGATCACAAAAATGGCGCTCATCAGGTTCATGGCGTAGGTGGCCCAGAAAACGAATCAGAACAAATATACGCATCTAGGAACGACACACGGAAATTAGATCCTACACGAGGTCTCTTCATTCCACTCAGGTCCGTTCTTTTTTTTAAAAAAAAAGCCAATCTATAAATTGACGCGAGGGGGCGTTGCATCTACACCCCGAGTCGGCATGGGATTGGTGGGTTCTTTGAGGTGGGGTCGCGTTGTATTGGACATCCACCGAGTCCCTCCCCTCCCTTCATCTCGCGTGCGCTTCTCTCTCTCTCAGGGCCGCAAGCCGCGTCCACGTTGAGCCACCGGGGTCCCCTGCGTCATGGAACACCCGGTACGCGCCGAGTGGTTCTTACCACCGGCACCAAAGTCAGCCTCAACGAAGACCACTCAAAACAAACTGTAACATCGCCGCTATCCCGTTGGATCCCACGTTGACATACCTTGTGGGTTAATATAAACGTCAAGGGGCCCGAAACCCTCAGCGTAAACAGCGCTTCTAACTAAAAACAAACAGACATGAAAACACGCACCCGTGCCAGCACAAACGATGACGTACAGATAAGCCAACGGGGGCCCTCGAGCACGCGGCCCCCGCCGGATGTAGACGTACGAATCCGAGCGTTTTTTTTTTACATTCCACGGTCACTCGCCCACCACGACTAAAAGGCCACCTGTTCGCGTCTTCTCCATCCCAATTTAAAGAATGAAAAACACGCACGTTTGCGGTGTTGACAGGGGGTTCCGTCGGGGGTACATGCGCGTTCGCGTGTCCGCTACGATCAGCCGCACTGGAACCGCCGCCGCCGCCCCCCAAAATCATGGCCCATCAAAAGGCGTGCAATCGAAACTCGGAATGCTGGACGCAATACGGTGATCTGACATCCAACAGGCGCACGAAGAAGAGAAAGTAGTACACATTATGCTTTTTTTGGCACGGTTGTTGTTCGTTCTTCCTTGTCTAAGAATGTGCGTATCGTGGGTAGTAGCGATGGACGTGCCAGGCGTGACTGTGGCGAGCAGAACAAGGGTGAATGGCTACGATCGGATCAAAGGAGCAGAAAAGAAGAAAAAGGAAGGAGATAAAAGAGAAACCGCCTAGTAACACAAGGATGAAACCCCAACGTAGCTATTCCAAATCATGAACGGCGTCGCATAATGAGACATCTAGAAAAAGTCCCCTTTTTTTTGTTTCCCGGACAGCGGAGAGATACCAGAAGAGATGGTCACCAGAGAACGCGGTTTCGCAGCAGACGATGATACACGATGCGGATGTAGGTGCGGGTAGATGCGTATACAAGGGTGCGAATGCGATTGCGAATGTGCGTTGATGAAACATGGTCGTTTTTTTTTTGGCTTGATGCTCGAAACCGTTCCTTGTAGTGATCTCCACCAGATCTTTCTCCCTTCCCAATTCCCCCAAAACCAAGACCCCAAACTAGAGACAGGTGTCAAGTGCGAAACGCGAGGTGTTAATCGTCATTCTCTCCGTCTTCTGCTTTCATACTCGTACTCCGATTTTCTGACGCGTGGACAGCCTCGAGGAGGTCGGCGTCGGCGTCGGCATCCGCATCCGCATCCGCATCTGGGTCGCCCTCGGCGTCCGCTGAGGACTCGTCTGAACCACGACGGGAATTTGTATGCGAATGTGAGTGGCTGGGTGAAGGAAGATGTTTGTGGGGCGGCGGTGCAACTGGAAATGGTGATATCAAATTGAATCAAAAGGGAAATATTGAGGGAAGAGAGCAGTATCAATAAATCTTACCAGAACTCATGGGTCTTCGTCCCCTATCTGTGCTTGTGCGTCGATGGGGTTTGTCGTCATCAGCCTGCAATGTGGCGATGGCAGGTGGGGAAGGTGGGTCCCGTTGGGAATCACCTGGACGGGAAGGGTGCGAAGAGGAAGGCGCGAGGGATGACGTTGGTATGCGTTCTCGATCGCGTCTGTCCTTGGAAATGAAGGAGGGCATCTGGGTTGTATGTCCGATGAGCTGCGTTCCCCCCGATCCGATCCCCAATGTCACAGGGATCGTGTCTGTCCTCGTAACTCGATTGCCGTGGGGAGGCATCGAGTGAGTATGTGCCAAGGAACCCACCATAGCCTGGCTGGCCTGCTGGCTAATGTGGTTCTGAGATTGGTTCTGAGATTCTATGGTGCCTCTGCGCTCGACACGCTTCATCTTCTTTCGACACCGGTCACAAACTGTGCCGGGACCTTCGGGACCGGGACCCCATTTCTCGACGCATTTTCCATCCTTGTAACGCCCGGCGAGGCCGCACTGGCGACAGATGCGTTGACCCTGGGAGTTTGTGGGTGGATAGGGCGTATGGTTGTGGTGGGGGACTGCGGTTGGCGCAGGCACGGTTGCGGACTGAGACACTGCCGTCGTCGGTGTGGGTGGAGGAGGCGCTGTTGTGGTGAGGGGTGGAGCAGGGAGAGATCCTGATCCGTTTGCCACTAGGACGACGTCAGCGCCACGCGGCGAGATAGCATCAAATACGAACTTATGCCCGCGGTCGATCCGGGTTTCCCCTTTTTCATTGGTGCGCCGGTGACGGGGGGCGCAAAAATGTGTGTTTGGTACATGCGCTGTTCGCCTGGGTGTTCCAGAGGGCCAGGAGTGGAGCTGGAGAGATGACCGACGATGGAGCGCTGGCTGTTTGGCGTGGGAGCGTGGTTTGGGTGTTGGTGGTGGGCGATAACGGCGCGTGGGGACTGAGGTTCCCCGCGGGGACGAGGGTCATCGGTGGATGCTTCGAGGAGCATCTCATCGATCGAGAGGGAGCGCTGTGAGGAGCGGGAGGAGGATCTCGAGTGTGGGCGTGCATTTGAGCGTGGAGGGGCGAGGGAGGGCTGGAGGGCGAGGTGTGGCGAAGGGAGGTGGGAGCGATTGTGGACATCGACGTCGAGTCTGGCACGTGGGTGTGACTGGTGCGATATGAGATCGGGCGGAGATGTGAGCGTGAGACGTACCCTGTCGTAGTCGCGTTCGTTGCGAGAGCGTTTTGCAGGGGGCTGAGCTGGATAAGAAGACTCGTCGAAACTGCCCGAGCGTGGTCTGACACGGGAGGGGGGCGGTGGAGGTAAAGGGGGGATGCCGTGCGAGGAGTTGAGGGACGAAGAATGGCGGTGGGAGCGGTGATTTGCCGAGGGCGGTGGGGCGAGGAGCACGGCAGGGCTGGGTGGGACGGCTGTGGGGGGATGGTACCCGGGCAGGGGGACGGGGGCGAGCACGAGCTGGCCGCCACCCTCGGCAACGAGACGGCAAAAGCCCGCTCTGGCATCGGCAGCGCGGAGTTCGATGACGTGGAGGTAGCGGTTGAGCTCCTCCCAGGCATCGGAGAGAACGCGTCGGCGTGCGTCGGCCTCGTCTCGAGCGTGTTCGGCGCGATCGGCACGTGCCTCGCACTCTGCGATGACACGCTGGGCGGCGTCGGAGATGGAAAGAGAGCCGTTGGGATTGTTGGCATTCGGGGGCGAGCCCGTCGCAGAGGCTGCGGCGGAGTAGGATGCAAGGAGTCGTTCGGCCTTTTCGAGTCGTTTTCGAGTCGCGGCGAGGTCTTTGCGGAGGGCGTCTGACTCGCGGTAGCTGGCGGAAAGGAGCTGGGCGAGCTGGGTGTTGGACTGGGCAGCGAGGGCGCCGTTGGGGGGCGGGGAGGACATGTTGGGAAAGGTGGTAGCAGTGAGAGAGACGGGAGGGTTGGCTGACGCTGGCTGGGGCGAGACAGACATAGCTCTCAGAGGGAGAGCGGGGGGATGGCGTGAGTTGGACCGGGTCTTGATAAGAAGACGAGCGGGTCGAGCTTGTGAGCAACCCAGCGGTAGACCAGCGGATTTCTCAAATCACCTTCGGCCGGCGTTTCTCCCCCGCGAGGTTACCAGCAATATATTGACATGCAACGTTGGCGAGGCCTGGCAGGTTCTCGTCCAATTTGGCAACCTCCCAAGCCTGCTGCTCCCATCCTGCAATCGGCGCAGTCGCACTCCGCTCTGTCACGAGGACCCCGGTCACTGCCTCCGCCGCGCCTCAACCCGCCTCATGGTCTCCGTGCGGCCCTGTCCATGTCACCGTCATTTCCATTTCATTGTCCCGACCCCGTCCCACCAAAAAATATCCCTCCTCCATCCCACCGTCCAAATCCACCCCGTCGCGTGTTTTCCCAGGTTGTCGTACCCTCCCCCGGGGTCCCGCCTCGTGTCGGCGCTCGTGCTGCGCTATTCTTCCATCGGACTTTATTCCGTTGCCTATCGTGTACGACTGTTTTGATGCATCTCCTCCATGCATCCCGCACCGCGTCATAGATAGCCTGTACCCCATGCCTTTCTGGGTTTCCCATTCCCTAGCTTCCCATCACCGCAGATCACATCACTGACATCACACCACCATGCATCTCGCTTACCTTCCCTTGACCTATCTCCCTGATCGCATCCTTCATCGCCCCTCCATCATCATCATCATCATGATCTTCATCCACGCCCGATACTGCCTCCATTCATTCAAATGATCATGTCGTGATGTTGGCCCCTCTCCGCCATCACCGGACCCACACATGCGCTGCCAGTGACAGTGGCGCGGCGCACCCGATGCACAAGGGACACCTGTGCGTGAGCGAGCCGAACAACAACGTTGAAACACCTTACTCTGCTCGATACCATCAATTGTAATGATGCGCGCTATGAGCTGGACTCCGGGGTCTTTAGGTGGGAATGGCCCCGCCGTACCGCCCTGACCATGCTCGACGCGAGACAACGCGCGAACTCGCTTCAATCACCGCTCCGGCAGTCGGCATTTGTCCGGCCTTGCACAAAAACAATCATGCTTGCCAGCAGGCCTCATGCACATGATCTTGAGTAGCAACTAGTATGTAATTTCGTTCTATCGCTAAGCAATCGTTATTATGTGTATTTTATCTGATAGAATTCATTTAGATTTTTTACACAAAAAGGCACATTCCATCGGATCTGTCGTACCTGTTGGCTTACGGTTCGACATCCAGACCCCGGGTTTAGCAATTCAATAATTTTTGCTTTTTGAATCTACTCATCCGACCTTGCCTAATTTGAACTACTGAACACAGCCACTCCGACGTCAGCTCAATCGTCGGCCAACCCAATCGATCAATGCGACAGTCGAGGGGGACAAGGGGGGGATTTCGCTCCTTCAAAGACTCCTGGCACCCATCCACCCAAGTAATTTCTCAATCCAATTTCCGTAGGTTCGGATTTTTTATGCTGTCACTTCAAAGGTAATATTTGGAAAACCAGCGATGGTCGCAATCCGGCGCGTTCCATCCGTCATTGTGCCTTTTCAAGTGTGGCATCACATCCAGGCAAGTTAGCCTGCTTCTATGGTCCCACCACGACCTTTGGTTGCGCTGTGGAGTGTGCTCCTCGTACGTGATTTCATGCGTTCAAGGCTGGGTCGAATGTCCTCGTCGCTGCAGCCTGGTGGCTAACTCCGCACTTCGACTCGCTAGCTGCATGCCCTACCGTAAATCGTTCCCACTCCAGCCTGTGTTTCTTTGCGATACGGAGGTAAGGAATACGCACCCATTTCATAGAATCCAAACATGTCGTTTTTCTTGACGCCAACTGCGTGTTGATTCGACCCGCACGGTTGCACATACCCTCCTTGCGAATAGCTGGGCAAAAAGGAAGTCGGTAGGCTCCTATCCGTTTCCTTTTACACTGCCGGCACTTCATATCTCTCTAGCCTCGGAGCCCCACTATTTCCGCATGCGCTCGTAGAACAGCAGGTTTATTTATTCTCTCTCGAGAAGCATGGCCTGTGCATTCCGATTTGAGGGCACTGTATCTGCACTGTCGACGTTGGACTTGCACACGTCCTTTGGTCACCCAGCCTCGGCGAAGAGCTCAATAATGCGATACTCGGCGAGCCGCCGATCTTCCTCCGTACATGAATGGTTATTGGATTGTCGTCGTTGCCAGTATGAATGTCGCGCCAATCGTTTAACCTGTTATCGACATCCCTCGTTATCTACGCCAACGTCATCTTCCACATAAGTGCAGTGATTTTCTCGCAGCACTGCCTCACTGGTCAGACCATGTCAAATACCACAGCATGCCGTCGTGCACGAGGTTTCATTTACTTCCCCGGGCCGCATTGCGTACCTTTCAGGTGATCTCGCGCCATCTGTGCGACGCCCTGGATAATTGAATACAAACAAATGAATGCTTCTTGCGCTTCATCGTGAGGTCACTTTCACGTTGTCGGACTCGTGTACGATGATCTCATTCATTGTCACATCCCGATCTTGCGACTGACGCAGTGACATCAGCGTTTGGTTTGCAGGCTGATCTGAACCAGGGTCGTTCCTCGTTGAAGACGACTGGTATGTGCTGACCTGCCAAAGACATTGTTTCCCCGCAGGGAAGTGGCCCTTTCATTCCCGCGTACCGAGCGATCAGGACTGCGTGGGGCGAAGACCCTGTGGAAAGAAACCCTATGAGCTCATAAAGTGCGCCATCGATCGGGACGAGTATAGATGGTAAATGAACATACTACCCGATCAGCCCAACGTGATCATTTCATCTCATCATACGGCAGCACGACGCACGAGTGGGCGTTGACCTCGCGCTAAGATTGAGATAGCCTACATATGACATCGTGTTGGTTGCCTCGTGTTGGGCGTATGTTTTTTTTGCGCAAGACGTCACGAGGACTGCGCCGGGGAATTGATGGCTCCCAGGGTCTCGGATGACGGCGGCGCACGTCGTGTTGATCGGATTTGAGATGACGTCTTTGCCTCACACAGTACGGAACTTGGCGAAGAAGCTTGGAGGGAGCGGGCATCCTCTTACCCCCTTTGGACTTGGATGACTGTAAGCACGACGGCGGGTGTTCAAAGTCCGCGAGAGCGGGTGTGTACCTTGTGACGAACTGCGGCGTAGCGGGCAAGGACCGCAGTCGAGCCAGCGCGCTCACCTTAAACTTGAACTCCCGTCCGATCTTCACCACCCGACCGTGATGATCGTTGTCGACACGGACGACGCCAAGTCGACCCAAGTGTTTCTTCCCCAGGACAACGCGGACGGCATCTTCGGGTCCGCCCAGACACCTTCCTATCACTACGCTCACTTGCCACCCCCACCGCCTCCGTCATATCCGAAGTATCCCACCCCCGCACCTCATACACCCCTTGCTATTCCCTACCGTCAATCCCCCGCCAAGCGCTTCTGCAACGCCTTTGCCTTCGCTCTCCTCATTTACCTCGTCCTTTTCACTCTCATACGCTCTCTTGTCCACATGGCCAGTGGCGGTGCCGTAGG
>JBBPLF010000546.1:0-22104 GCA_038089615.1 Aureoboletus auriporus
CTCATAACCTGTTAAAACAGCTGGAACAGGCAGCTGGAGTCCAGTGTAAGAAAACTAAAGAGAAAGGAATACACTGGACTCGCACAAGTACACGACGAATCAACAACAATAAACAACAATATTGTGCGACAATGTGGCCACAATCACTAAGTCCAGAAATGCGCACCAAATGGTGCACAATCAATAGATGTAACAACTTTCGCCTGATCCTGTTTGTGAGCCATGCCTGGCGGATAAAATGCATGCAAATCCGTTCCCCAGCACCTCCTGGCGCGCATCTCGACCTCTAGAACTCGTCCACTTGGATGTACACCAGCTCCCTTGCAAGTTGTTCTCTGGGTACCAATTATGGGTCACTTTTATTGATGACTACTTGAAATACCGCTTCATGCTGCCCATTCGCAAGAAATCCGATGTATTTGACGCATTCCAGCAGTTCAAGGCATTTGCGGAGAACCAGGGTGAGCAGAAAATGAAAACTCTTCCAGATGACAAGGGTGGTGAGTATATCAGCAAAGCCATGCTCAATTTCACCAATTCATGCAGTATAGAGCGCCAGCACAATGTCCAAGCACGCCCTCAGCAAAATGGTGTTGCAGAATGCGCCATTTGAGTCCTTTCTGAACGCATTACTGCTATGCTCAAGGAATCAGGTCTGGCTATGTCTTTCTGGGGTGAAGCTCTTTCTGCACTTGTCCATGTCTGGAATCAATGCCCTACAGAAGCTCTGGACAATCGAACACCCTATGAGCTCTGGAATGGTCGAAAACCGGATGTCTCTCACCTCAGGGTATGGGGATGCACTGCCTATGTGCATTTACAGTGGAATAAGCGCAATGCCCTGCAGCCCCACTACGAAAAATGAGTCTTTATTGTTAAAACAGCTGGAACAGGCAGCTGGAGTCCAGTGTAAGAAAACTATATTCGAGTGCTGTAAAGCGCTACATACCTGGAGTCCAGTGTAAGATAACTAAAAGGAAGGGAATACACTGGACTCGCACAAGTACACGACGAATCAACAACAATAAACAACAATACTGTGCCACAATGTGGCCACAATCACTAAGTCCAGAAATGCGCACCAAATGGTGCACAATCAATAGATTTAACATTTATTAGGTATCCACCTGGCTACAAAGGTTGGAAATTTTACACCCCCACCACAAAGTGCACTATCATCTCAGAATGCACTGATTTTGATGAAAGAGCATTCCTACTGCATCCCTACCCACCCCAGCCTCCAACTTCGCCTGAAAGCACTCCCTATGTCCCTCCTGACATTCCTGAGGATGAAGAACCTGATCCGCTGCCTATTGAGGCACCTGCAGTGCTGCCTCATCATGGGGGGCCTGTAGATGATGATGAGGACAATAATCCAACACTCCCTGCGCCTCTTGAGCCAGTTACACCACCCCCTGCAGTTGTCCCACTCCCAGAACCCAGTCCTGTTGGAATTGGTGCTAGATTGCCTGCTAGACGTCGTGGGCCACCTCGAGCATGGTGGAAACTCAGTCCTGCCCAGCTGGATGATCCTGGATCTGATGAGGATGAAGAAGCTGACATGGCGCACTGTCTAGCAGGAAATAGCGCCTATCCTCCATCATTTCACAAGGCTATGACCAGGGATGATGCAGCTGACTGGAGACAGGCTGCTCTCAACAAATTAGCAGCCCACCAATCCTATGGCACCTGGTCTGTTGTCCCCAGGCCAAAGGATCAACCTGTCATTGGTTCTAGATGGGTATTTGCGAAGAAACATCATGCTGATGGTTCATTTGAGCGATCCAAAGGCCGCCTCATTGCCCAGGGCTTCTCTCAGCGTCCTGGATTCAAATATATCGAGGTATTTGCGCCTACTGTGCGCTTGCCCACTCTGATGGTTATTCTTGCCCTTGCTGCAGTCCATGACCTCCATTTGTGGTCTGTCGACGTCTCTAGCACATATCTGAATGGCGAAATCGACTGTGATGTCTACATGAAGCAACCTGAAGGATTTGCTGAAGGGGATCCGAAGGAGACAGTCTGTTTGCTGAAGAAGGCACTGTATGGCACCAAACAGGGCGGAAATCGCTGGATTTGCAAGATGCGCACAACACTTGAGTCTATGGGCTTTGTCCAGACCTATTCTGATGCTGTGTTTTACATCTACATCAAGGGTGATGTCTGCATCATGCTCCCTGTTTTTGTTGATGATATGACCTTCGCATCAAACTCTCTTGCCTCTATCAAGCAAATCATTGCAGATCTTTCGAAATACTTCAAATTGTGCGATCTGGGCACTACCTCCGAGATTCTGGGCATACAGATTTTAGAACAGCTGGAACAGGCAGCTGGAGTTCAGTGTAAGAAAACTAAAGAGAAAGGAATACACTGGACTTGCACAAGTACATGACAAATCAACAACAATATACAACAACATTGTGCCACAATGTGGCCACAATCACTAAGTCCAGAAATGCGCACCAAATGGTGCACAATCAATACATTTAACGACCTTCGACAGGTATTGTGACACATGTACCTTACTTATTTCAATCTAGGGTATGCCCAGACTATAAAAGATTGTACTTTGACAGTGGAAATTCATCTTTTTTGTCCTTCCATCTATTGTTCCCTTCAATCATGAACTGTCTTTAAGGGCTTCCGCACAAGTCCTCATCATCCTTATAGTTTTCTGCTTTCACATTCTTCGCGTTACATTGCATATCCCACGAATCTGCTGTAGACTTTGAGCAGAACACTCTGGAAAGTCTTGGATTCGTCATTAAGGCTCTTTCCCTGTCGAAGGGTCTTGGCGAGTTGTCCCTCTTTTACTCCTCTTGCGTATCCCTTTAGGGACGAACATATCGCTTCCTTCTTACCACCCACAGCAGCTATCCAAGGTTTTGTGACTCATATTCCTGAGATCCAGAGCCTTGTTATTCTCTTCAACTGGAGCCCGCCGCAAAGGATCCAGAGGAACCTAATAGAAAGACACTATGCCTGAACCTCCAAAGGGTTGAGCTAGAAAACCTACTTGCGCAGTTCCACAATCTTAACCTCTCCTAGGATTCCAATTTTTTTTTATCCCGTAGCATTGCAACTAGCTGACATTGATAGATCCTTGTCACTCCACCTATCATCTGATCTGTCAAATCCATCAAATGCGTCACACCATCTATCATCAGATTTCTCAAACCCATCAAATGCGCCCCACTTGTCATCCGTTGACAGGTCTGAAATATATACCAACTCACCTTCGCAACCCGGTATCCATACATCACCAGGTTACCAACCAACCAGTTACTCCCATTTCACCTCACCAGAGTTACCAGGGGCGTTTATCCATTCATCACCTCGCCTTGATTCTCTTCCTCCCTTACTGGATTCCCCTCTCTCTTCGTGATCATCTTCACCCTTCCCGATACCTTCCCTGCTATCATTTCTAACCCTGTCTCCGGCTTCATCTGTGTCTTCTCCAAATCTTTCTTACTTGTTCCACTCATCCCCTCCATTAGCAGCTACTCATCCTATAACTCCGTTATCCATCTCACCAATATCCCTTTCTCCTCCTAATTCTTCTGTGTCAAACCCTCCTGTTGTCGTCATGGCAAATGTGAATGCTTTTCAGATGCCCCTTTAGGGAACCCAGAATGCTCCCAAATTTGATGGGAAAACACCATCTCAACTACCCCGTTACCTAGAAGACATTGAGTTTTTAGGAATGCAGGCTGGTCTTAACGAAGAACAGCAGATTAAGGCCGCTATCCGATATGCGGATTTAGACAAAGCCAAGGTTTGGGAAATCCTACCCAGTGCTCATGCTAATCCGCCCACATGGGCTGCATTTGTCACCGCAGTCAAGGATCTCTATCCTGGATGTGAAGGTGATAATCGCTATTACCGTGCTGACCTACAATACCTTATACAGGATTACAAAAAGAAATCTATGCGTAGTCAAGATGAACTGGGAGAGTATTGGCGGAAGTTTACCAAAATCTCTGTTATGCTCATTGCCAAGAACAAGCTCTCCGAGACAGAACATGATTCCATGTTTCTTGTGGAAAACCCACAAGATGTCGAGAACTGGATCTGTCATCAGTTGGCTATTGTTAAACCGGATATTCATCCTGATGACCCATACTCGATTGCTGATATTATTGAAGCAGCTAAGTTTCTTTTGACAGGATCAGCGTTGCGCAATGCGGTTCTATCTGCAGTGCCATTTTCAACACCTTCCCCACAACATTATCCTCAGTTCCCTCAACAACATACTCCTGCTCCTCAATGACCAGTTTCGTGACAAGGGGGCGGGAATGTCAAAGCTGAGTTCACCAATACTGTACAGCAAGGAAGCAACCCAAAATGCGCCTTCTGTGGTGATCCTGCCCACTTTGTAAACAGTTGCCCTCACATTGACGAGTATATCCGTACATCGCGCACTATTTGTGGAACCGATCATAGGCTATATATGCCCAATGGTTCTCGCATTCCTAGAGTGCTGGGTGCGCATTGTCTTAAGGATTGCTTGGATCGTTTGGGGGCAAGCCCATCATCCACTTCTTCATCTTCCATAACAGTTCCTACTAACACAAGCTCTTCGAGTTCGGTCAATACCTTTTCTAGGGATATACATGTGCATATGACCTCCGGCATTTGATCAGTGGCAGATGCGCCTATTGATGCTCTTGAATTCAAACCCGTCGCATTGGCAAACTCCATTGCAGATGTACAAGTACCCAATTCTCCTGATGTAGCTGATCTGGATTTTCAGCCTTTTATTGCTCAAGCATGGGCCTCCTTCCAAGCTACGAAGGAAGGTCAGCAATGCGGGAAGCACGTTCATTTTGACGGCTTAGCTGTACTGCCCAAGAAGCCCGCTACCAAACCAGATTCATGCTCTGCTACAATCTCAGGGGAGCTAGAGTCTATTGTCTCTCCTGAAGTGCTGGACGCTCGCGCTTCAGTCCCTGCAGGTTCCATTAGGCCTCTGACACCACCTCTTTCCTCCCGTGTATACAAGAAGAGCATGGATCACAGCGGTTTTATACCCACTTCCGTGTCTTCAAGTAACATTTCTCCATGTGTTCCTGTTGCTAACCAAAACACTTTCCCCCCTGGTCAATACAGGTATTACTTTCCTCTCAAGGATGATACCACTCCAAAGTGTGTTCTTGATATGGTGCTAGAGTCCACTGTTCCAATACCAGTGAAAGATCTTTTTGTGATTGCTCCAGAGTTTAGGAAGCAATTCCGAGACCTGACTACTACAAAATGCATTTCCAATTCATCTTCGTCTCATACTAATACTGTACAGGTGAATGAATTATCCGGTTGTGATCTGGGCAAGGTCAATTGCGAATTCAGCGATCACGTGTTGTGCTCAGATGACAGTTTAATTGTCGTGCATCACAGTCTACCCCTGCACTGTCTTGATGGCCAGGTAGTAGGCACCAAACATACCCTCACTTGCATTTTGGACAGCGGTTCCAAGATTATTGCCATGCCCAAGCGGGTTTGGGAACAGCTCGGGAAACCTATCCACTCTAATCACCATATGCATATGACATCCGCTAATACTAGTACTAATTCAACGCTTGGTGTCCTGGAGAACTTATCCTTGTTCTTCGGGCCTGGAGAAGTCTCGCTTCAAGTACAAGTGGTTGATTGTGCTAATTTTGATTTACTCCTAGGCCGTTCTTTTCATTGCCTTATGTCCGCAACCACTGAGGACTTCCCAGACAGCAGTCAAACCATCACCCTACGCAATCCCAATAACGGCAAAGAATTCAAAATGCTGACCCATGCGTGGATTAACGGATGTCCGCATTGCCGTTGTGGTTTGCATTGCAACAACCACCAAAGCATTGTCAAACTGGGTTTTTAGGTCTCAATGATCTGCCTTCACAGTGGGGAGATTCCATTACATTTCCTGGTATGCAAGCATTTTTATCCAAATATCCTTTCCTGCATTATCTTGTTGTGGAGCGGTCTTCACCTTCAGAGACTGCTACTGTTAACACTGGGCGTCAGAACGTAGCACAGCAAACACTTGAAGTAGTTCGGAGACTTGTTGTGGGCGAAGCAAAGAGAAGAAGTGTCTCACTACCCAATGCACACACTTGGGGCTTGTGGTCGTGCTAAGTAACAATGCTGGATTGCGTAGAACTAGCTGGGGAAATACAGGCGAAGTCTGGTGGTTACTTATATGAAGTAGGATACTGCGCAATCCAGTGTGCGCAGTAAGGGCTATGTGACTGCGTACTGCGTAAGGCTATGTGTGCAGTATGGGCTATGGTTGGATGAGTAAGGGAACATGAGTCATCATATAAGGAGAATGATGATGAGGAGGGATTTGGTCTGTTCAGGTAAACAAAGGTAGTTCCAAAAGGTTCCAAAAGGTTCCGGTAAAGAGAATCGACAATACTAAGTAATCATGTGGTTCCGAGAGGTTCCAGTTCAGAACCAAGAAAGCTTACTGGGAAGAAGATAAGTGTCTTGCAAAGACGCGAGGAGAAACAATGAGTCCATAGACGAAAGGGAAGGAGGGGTTATAAGGGAAAATCGTAACAGCTACAGATTTTTCGCAATCCATTACCTCCAATACTGTTTCCGCTTCATTGGTCACTCAATCTCAATCTTCTTTTACTTCTTCGCATTCCCTTTTAATGCTTTCTCGTATCCCTTCCCCCTCGTATCCGTTTCTCTCCTCTCCTCAATCCGTCCTTTCTCATACTAATCTTACCGCATTGCGGTCGACTTACGAATTTGATACCTTGCGTCATTATTTCTGTATCTGTGATGCGTTTGCATATAAGCCTGTTGCCAAGAAGGTTCGCTCTGTTTCCACTCCGGTTACAGAAGAGTTCCGCGTTGTGTGCAGCTTACCAGCTGAACCGTTAGGCGGATTACCACCTTTGCCTACTCACCCTCCCAATTTTATTTCAGGCATACGCTTTACCCAAGAGTGCGCAGACGCACTAGACCTCGATCCCACTCAATGGCTTTGGCCAGATGAACTTAAACTCATTCGCTGGCTAGTGCGCGTTCACGAGATGGCATTTGCTTGGGTCCCTACTGAGCGTGGGTGGCTCGACGAGCGTTATTTTCCAGCAGTAAAGATTCCTACCGTACCTCATACTCCTTGGGTACTTCGCAACATCCCAGTCCCGCCTTCTATCCAGAAGGAGGCGATCCAAATCATCATCAAAGATCGCATTGTGTCGGGTGTCTATGAATCATCATCAAAGATTGCATTGCGTCGGGTGTCTATGTCATCAAAGATCACATTGTGTCGGGTGTCTATGAACCCTCCACCACTGCATATCGATCCTGCTGGTTTTGTGTCCTCAAACAGGATGGCAAGACTTTCCGTCTCATACATGACCTTCAACCCCTTAATGCTGTTACTATTCACGACACATCTGTACCTCCGTTCGTCGAGCACTTTGCAGAATCCTTTGGAGGTTACGCAGTCTACGGCATGATGGATCTTTTTGCTGGCTATGATCAGCGACCATTACATGTCGATTCTTGCAACATGACCTCCTTTTCCACTCCCCTTGGTCCTCACCGCTTAACCACTGTCCCTATGGGATATATGAATGCAGTGCAGATCTACCAGGCTGACATGGCCTTCGTCCTTCAAGATGAAATACCTGACCATACTATGCCATTTATCGATGACCTTTCCATCAAATCCGGTACTACCCACTATCAGCGTGCGGATGGTTCTTATGAAACGATTCCGGAAAACTCTGGAATTCGAAGGTTTATATGGAATCACCTTGTAGTCGTTAACTGCATTTTACAGCGCCTCGAGAATGTTGGCGCAACCGTCTCCGCCAAGAAGTTCGTCCTCGCTGCTCCGGACGCGATTGTCGTCAGTCATAAATGTATCTTCGAAGGTCACGTTCCCCCGGATCCAAAGGTCCAGAAAATCCATGACTGGCCTGAATGCACTACGCTTAGTCAGGTCCGCAGGTTTCTTGGGACATGTGGTGTGTTACGCATTTTCATTAAAGGTTATGCATCAATTGCCAGACCGCTTGTCGATTTGACGTGGAAAGGCGTTCCTTTTTCATGGGGCGCAGCCCAGCAGGAAGCCATGCAGCATCTTAAAGATGCGATACTCAAATCACCTGCTTTGTGTCGTCTCAACTATGAGTGCAGTTGGGAAGTGGTACTTGCTGTGGATACATCTTATATTGCTGTCGGTTTCATTCTTTCCCAAGATGGGGAGGACGGCAAACGCTATCCGAACCGTTTTGGCTCTATTACGCTTAATGAAGTCAAGAGTTGCTATTCCCAGGCGAAGCTCGAGCTTTATGGATTATTTTGCGCCCTCCACGCAGTCTGCATTTTTATTTTCAACATCGCTAACTTTACAGTTGAAATGGACGCCAAGTATGTCAAGGGTATGATTAACAACCCTGACCTTCAACCAAATGCGACCATAAATCGTTGGATCGCGGGTATCCTCCTTTTCCATTTTCGTCTTGTCCATGTCCCTGCGGATCGTCATATGGGTGCAGATGGATTATCGCACCACCCTCCTGCTGAGGAGGATACACCAGAACACGATGACGTAGAGGACTGGCTTGACAAATCCTATTCCTTCTTTATGCAATTGCTAAATGATCAATCCTATTTCCCAGCTCAGCTTGTCCTTCTGGGCCATCCTCACAGGTGTGCTACTAGACCGGCTTCCCCTGTGCACTTGTGCTCGTATGATCGCCTGTATTTGGCTGTCAAGTCACTCGTGCTATTGACAGATCCCCCTCCGCTCTCCCAATCCGATAGCATTGTCAAGACCCCTTCTATCCTGCGATCTCTGAAAGGCATCCAGCGGGACGCTAGGCTCAAACAAATTACCACATTCCTTGAGTCTAGTGTTCGCCCTTCTGGGATGTCTGATCAGGAGTTCTTCGCGTTTGTCACATCGGCTACGCGTTTCTTCTTCCTCTGTGGAAACCTTTGGTGTCATGAGCCACATGGTTGCCATCAGTTAGTCATCCTGGAAGACCGTCGTTTTGCACTCATTAAGCAGGCACATGATGACCTGGGGCACAAAGGTGCCTATACTGTGCGGATGCGGCTTTTGTTGCGCTTCTGGTGGCCTATGCTTACTGAAGATGTCAAATGGTATGTATGCACCTGTTACCAATGCCAACTTCACTGAACCGTCAAACTCCATATACATACCCCCATCCATGCCCAACATTGTTGGTCTCTTCCACAAGGCGCATATCGACACCATGCTTATGCCTCGCGCCGGCAGCTATCACTATATTGTACAAGCTTGTTGCGTGATGTCCGCGTATCCCGAGTTTCGCATGTTACAATCCGAGAACGCCACCGCCCTCGCCAATTTTATCTTTGAGGACATCCTCTGCCGTTGGGGACCTCTATCCGAAATCGTTACTAACAATGCGCCAGCCTTCGTGCAGGCACTCGACATCCTCTCTTCGCGTTATCATATCCACCATATCCACATCTCCCCCTACAATTCACAGGCGAATAGTGTGGTTGAACGACATCTGTTAACACTGGGTGTCAGAATGTAGCACAGCGAACACTCGAAGTAGTTCGGAGACTTGTTGTGGGTGAAGCAAGGAGAAGTGTCTCACTACCCAATGCGCACACTTGGGACTTGTGGATGTGCTAAGTAACAATGCTGGATTGCGTAGAACTAGCTGGGGAAATACAGGCGAAGTCTGGTAGTTACTTATATGAAGTAGGATACTGTGCAATCCAGTACGCGCAGTAAGGGCTATGTGACTGCGCACTGCGTAAGGCAATGTGCACAGTATAGGCTATGTATCAATGGATAAAGGAACACGAGTCATTGTATAAGGAGAATGATGACGAGGAGGGATTTGGTCCGTTAGGTGAACAAAGGTAGTTCCAAAAGGTTCTGAAAGGTTCCAGAAGGTTCCGGTAAAAAGAGAATCGACAATACTAAGTAAAGTGTGGTTCCGAGAGGTTCCAGTTCGGAACCAGGAAAGCTTACTGGGAAGAAGATAAGTGTTTTGCAAAAATGTGAGGAGAAACAATGAGTTCATAGACATAAGGAAAAGAGGGGTTATGAGAGAAAATCGTAACATTACCCCCTTCATAACATTGAAGCACCTGCTCAATGATCTGGTCCCTCGGTATCTCCCTCGTTGACCTCATAATTGGTGAAGTCGAGGTTGCCATTGAGAAAGCCATCATCTCGGTCAAGCCCGTTGTAAACTGGGCAATTGGCACAAATGTGTCCATATTCGTCACACTCCCCACACCGTCTTCGGGGGCACCTGACTTGAACGTGTCCTGGAGCATGTTTATGGCACCAGGGGCAGGTGTACTTTCCGCAAAAGACGCAGAGGTGGTCTGGTTTTCCACACTGGTGACAGCGGAGCCATTTCTTGGGGCGTGTAGGGACATGGGAAGTATCAACATTAATGGGGTTTCGAGAGGTTCCTGCTCCATCCAGGGAGACAGATCTAACTCCATGAAAGGAATTGAGGAAAGGGCGGAGGGTGTTATCCAGTGTGTTCATAGTGGTCTAGGGGAGCCTTGGGGGTAACAGGCTCTCATGGCGAGTAAGAGCTCCTCGTTGCATGTTCTCAGGGGCAGGAGTAGGGGAACGGGTTGCAATCGGAGACTCTTCAGAAACGTCAGAGGGAGTGGGGGCATGAGTGTCAATCTTTGGGGAGTCTGGAATGGAGATTGGGGCAGGAAAATAGGTCCTCTCCGGGGAGCGAGGAGGTGGGACTTGGAGAATGGGCGAGGGGGTTCTTTCCACTGTTACCAGTGTGTCTAGGTGGGGGTCAAAGGGTATGGCACAGGGGGCATCTCCTACATAGACCCTATATTCATGGACGCTCATAATTTCGAAGAAGGGTTCCACAATAGGTCAGAGTAGATTTTCGTCGATATGGTCCACTAAGTGTCCGAAACCCTCTTTGTAGAGAAGGTCGAGGGTGAGGGAGTGTGCTTTGTTCACTCAGGTTTGCATGGTGGATACAAAGTGCTCAGGGGAGTCATGAGGGATGAGTTGTTGGGCTGCAAGGTGGACGATCTGGTACGTGCGGAAAAGGGAGCATAGGTCCTTGGTTTTCTTGTCATAGTTGTAGCGCAGGTCTAGTTCCATGCGCAGAGTGAGAGCAGGGGTGGTCAAGACAGAGGCAAAGAGGATCCTCCTCAGACAAGGGGGGAGACAATTGGAGCAGACGTAGTATGGATAGGGTAGTTCCAGATGGGTTTTTTGTGCCATGAGGGATTCGTAGGTTTCCCTGGCCATGATGCAGTTGCAGTGGGTGTTCGAAGAGGAGGAATGTTGGGTCATGATTCATAGTTAGAGGAAGAAGAACTTGTGGAAGGGTAGGCCTGGTTGGAATTCAAAGTTTCTCTTCCTGAGCATTTACTGGGGGAAGTCCTTAGGTCAAGCGGACTTATATCTGTCCAGGAGTGTTTGTGCATGTTGGAGGTTTCCCTCTGGTTCCCAAGTGTTCTCTGCTGTGGAGTATCCTTTCCAGGATACTAGGTACTGCCTTCTTCCTCGTGTTCCACAGTGTGAGAGGATGGAATCAATTTCGTATTCTTCTTCTCTGCCGATCAGTTTGGGTGGTGGGTCAGAGAAGTTGGGGCCGTGCTCCGCAGTCTCTCGATAAGGGGATAGGAGAGAGGCGTGGAAGACATCGTGTATCTTCCAGGTGGGCGGTAGTTTGAGGCGGTACGACACAGGGGAGATAACCTGTGTGATTTCAAATGGTCCTTCCCGTTTAGGGCCCTCTAACCAGACTTTGTCACCGACTTCCCAGGGGCAGAATCTGGAAGAGGTTCGTTCCTTCATGATCCATTGGGTTTTTTCATGCACAGCAAGGGCTTCCCATTGGGCTTCTTCCAATTCCGATAGGCGTGTTTCCAAGGCCGGGAGGAACGTCTTTCTGATTGGAGGGTAGGAGCGGGGTTTGTATCCCAGGATGAAGGAGAAAGGGGATTTTATGGTGGAGGAGTGAACAGCGGAATTGTGGGAGAATTCCGCCATGATGAGTAGCTCTGCCCATTGTTCTGGGTGTCCGTCACAGAATATGCGTAAATAGGTTTCAAGTTCCTGGTTTACTTGTTCGGTTTCTCCATCGGTTTGGGGGTGATATGCTGAGGAGAGCTTTAGATCGTATTTTAGGAGTCTGGCCAGTTCTTGTGCAAATGCAGATGCAAATTGAGGTCCTCTATCAGAAATGCAGTGATCATGGAGTCCATAGTGTCAGAATACGTTTGTGAAAAATAGTTGGGCGACTCTGGCAGCATCAATGTTTTTATTGCAAGGGATGAGGATTACCCCCTTAGTAAGCCCATGGTCGACCACGACCATGATAGAATCGAAGGTGGAACAGGGGGGAAGATCGGTGATAAGATCGACCGAGATTTGTTGGAAGGGGTGAGTACAGGAGGAGGGGAGGGATGTCAGCACCGGAGTAGTAGGATGGGTGTTGACTTTATTAGCTTGGCAGACCGCGCATCCTTGAACAAATTTGCGGATAAAGGTGGTCATGCCAGGCCACCAGTAATCTCGTTGCACGAGATTGATAGTATGGAAAATCCCTCCATGTCCTCCATGGTTGCTTTCATGGATGAGGCGGACAAATCCATGTCGTGCAGGTTCCGGGATATAAAGATGGTGTTTGTAAAGTAGCATTCCCTCCGTGTATTCCCAGTCATGTGGGGATGATTTGGAGAGCAAGGGGATGCCCTCGTTTAGGGCTTTCAGGGCGGTGAGGACTAATGGGTCCGAGGGGGTTGATTTGGCAATTTTCTCGACTAGAGCAATATTGAGGGTTCGGATGAAGATGTCTTCGGGGAGGAGGGTAACCTCCTGGTTGTCTGTGGAGGTATCCACAGTGTCCTGTCGAGACAGGGCGTCGGCAGGCCCCATTTGTGTTCCAGGTACTGGGGAGAAGTGGAGGTCGAAGTCCTGCAGGAATAGCATCCATCGTGCCTGTCTTCCGGAGAGTTTTTGTGGTTCCTTGAAGTAAGCAAGGTTTTTATGGTCAGTGATGACTGTTACAGGAAGTCCTGTTCCTTGCAAGTAGTGTTTCCATTCTTCCAGGGCATGGATAACCCCTAAGAGTTCTCGATCGTAGATATCATAGTTTCGCTCCGTAGGTGATAGGGTTTTAGAGAGATAGGCGCAAGGATGTAGATCTCCATTGCTGTCATTTTGCATGAGGACAGCTCCTATAGCTGTTAAGGAGGTGTCGGTCATGACGGAGAAAGATTGGGTAACATCGGGCATTTGGAGGACTGGTTTCTGGGTGAAGGTTTGTTTGATGGCTAGGAAGGCTTCTTCACACTCCTTCGTCCATTCCCACTTTGCTCCTTTTCTGGTTAAGTCATGTAATGGTTTTGCTTTGGTGGAGAAATTGGATATGAATTTCCGATAAAAGTTGCAGAACCCGATGAATGATCGGACTGCTTTGACCGATTTTGGGGCTTGCCATTCGTTTATGGCGTTCAATTTGACTGGATCCATCTAATCCGGTCGGCTCTGATAATCATTCTACCTCCGTTTTGTCGAAGAAGCATTTCTTCAGCTTTAGGGATAGTCTGTGTTCTCGGAGTCTTTGGAGGACTCAACGAGTTCATTCTTGGTGTATTGTGGGGTCACTGGAATGGATAAGAATGTCATCCATGTATATGATTAGCCACCCTTCAGCAAGGAGGTCTGCGAACATGTGGTTCATCAAAGCTTGGAACATTGCTGGGGAGTTGCACATGCCGAAGAACATTATAGTTGGTTCGAACAGACCCATAGGTGTTATAAATGCAGCTTTCCATCTGTCCTGTGGTTTGATAAGGACGTTATTGTATCCCCATCGGATGTCCATTTTGGTAAAAATGGACGATCCTTTGAGTTGGTCAATGAGATCGGAGATAAGGGGAAGTGGGTAAGCATTTTTGATGGTGTGGGAGTTGAGGTATTGATAGTCCTGACATGGACGCACAGATCCATCCTTCTTAGGTATGAAAAAGAATGGGAATGCCTGTGGGGATTTGGATGGGACGATCTTTCTGGATTTTACATGCTCATCGATGAAGTCCTTGCAGGCTTCCTTCTCCTTGGGATTCAAAGGGTATACTTTGGCCACTTTTGGTACAAAGGTTGAGTCAAGGTCTACTCCATGGTCAAATGGTCGGGATGGTGGTAGCTCATCTCCTTCTCGTTTGGCAAAGACATCAGCGAAGTCTTTGTATTCAGGTGGGAGTGTTTCTTCCTTAGGTTTTTCTTGGGATGCAAGCTCAGTGGCGATCATTGCTTTTCTGAGGGCCTCTATCCTTTTATCCATTCTTTTTCTCCACATTTTGGCTATCTTCTTGTCTGGATCTAGCTCTAGGTATCGGACGAGGTATCTTTGGCATACTGCTTTTGGAGAGTCGTGTCATGGGATTTTCGGTTTGTCAGGTAGAGCGACTTCTCCTGTGGCCCAGTTCATTGAGGGGTTGGTCTCTTGAAGCCAAGTTATGCCAAGGATTAGGTTTTCTTTTCCACAGTTGATGATGAGGAATTCCCTTTTTTTGTTCACTTCTCCAATTCGAATGGTAATGATTACTTTGTGGCAGATGATTCCTCCTGTGTTTGGAGATCTGTCGGCATTTTGGGCCTTCTTTGGTTTATCAAGTCGGATCTGTTTGTAACCTTTCTTCTTCACTAGATCGCGATCTATGAAGTCTCCACTTGCTCCGCAATCAATGAGGGCAAACATGTCGACGATTTGGTCATTTTCTTGTTTGAACAGTGAAATAGGGATTCACATAGATTCACTGTTTGGATCAGACAAGAATACTGGTGCTATTACTTTGGGATTGGAGAGCGTCGACCCTTTCCTCCCGTCTAAAAATCCTTCTTTGGGATTTCTTCTTCTTCAACCTGGGTTGTGGCAATGGTTTCCGGTTTGTTAATGTCATAGAGGATGTCAAGTGTGCATATGAGTTCCTCCTCAGTGACACCTCTTTTTTTAAAGGTGTCCTGGTAGTCTTTGAACTTGGTCTTTCTAACCTGTTCTTTCCTAGCAGGGTTCCTCTGCAGGCGAGGAGGGGCCCAGTTGTTGCTTTTTCCTTGTCCTTCTGGATGTTTGTCTCGGGGGTGATTCCTGGAGTGGCATCCTACCCGGTGGCATTTGAAACATTTGTTGTGTTTCATGTGTTCTGCTCTTTCTACTGGTGAAAGCTGGGTGTAGTTGATGCGGACTGCATCAACGTCCATGGCGTTAGGATCTCTAGTGGATCTTTCTTTGTTAGGGAGGTCCACTTTTTGTCCCTTTTGTAGATCCTCTATCCTTTTGTTCTGAGCATGAAATACTCCTGCAAGCCTGAGCCATTCAGAGAGTTTGTCAGGAAGGGGATTGATGGAGAGGATCTTGGTGGAGATGTCGGGGTCCAGTCCTTTCATAAGGTAGTTTATCTTGGTGACTTCATCGTCTATTCCCACTATGGCCTCTGTGGCCTGGAAGGCAGTGATGTAGTTGGTGTATCCAGCATCGCTCTTCCCTATCTGTACTAGCTTGTCTAATTGGTCCCTGGCTTGGTTCTTGTAGTCGAAGGGGAAGAAGGTCTTCTCGAATAGTTCCATGAGCTTGGCGAAGGTGAGATCTTTTATGGAGTTGTTGGCAAGCTGCATGTAGATGGATTTGGAAAAGGCACTTCCTCGACCCTTGCTCATTTTTGTGAGGGCGGTCAGGACTTTGGCATTCTCATTGTAGAACTTTTGGTTCATGTTGAAGTAGGCAGTCATGGCCATCTTCCAATGTATGGCATCCTTCGGATCTCCAGAGAAATCTGCTGGGAGTCCGGCCTTGAGTTTGACATCTTTGCTTCCGTGGTTTGACATTTCTATGTCAGAATGGGGTTCTTCAGGTGGTGGGGGTGGTGGTTGTCTAGGGATTGGTGGTGCCTCTTGTATTCTCCAGTCCTCAGTGGGGATTGGTGCTGGAAGTGCGAAGAGTGAGGTTGGTGTAGGAGTGTCGTCTGATGAATCAGAAGGGGGACGTATGGTCCGTCCTCATCGAGATCCTTGTCCAGAAATGGTGGGCGTATCTTTCTGTCAAGGGACAGAGATGAGGTTGAAGAGCTAGTTCTTTTGTTAACGCTGGGCATCGGAATGTAGCACAGCGAACACTCGAAGTAGTTCAGAGACTTGTTGTGGGCGAAGCAAGGAAGAGAAGTGTCTCACTACCCAATGCGCACACTTGGGACTCATGGTTGTGCTAAGTAACAACGCTGAATTGCGTAGAACTAGCTGGGGAAATACAGGCGAGAGTGGGTAGCTACTTATACTATGTTTGATATTGTGCAATCCAGTGTGCGCAGTAGGGGCTATGTGACTGCGTACTGCATAAGGCGATGTGCACAGCAGAAGCTATGTATCAATGGATAAAGGATCATGAGTCACCATATAAGGAGAATGGTGATGAGGAGAGGTTTAGTCCGTTAAGTAACAAAAGGTAAGGCGTGACTCAACAAGTAAGATGTGACTCAACAAGTGAAGGGTGACTCAACAAGTAAGGCATGGGAATGAAGAAAGTTACTGAGGGAAGGAAGATAGGTGTCTAGTGAAGACACGAGGAGAAACGATGAGTCCATAGACGTAAGGGAAAGAGGGGTTGTAAGGGAAAATTGTAACATTACCCCCTTCGTACCGTTGAAGCACCTGCTCAACGATCTGGTCCCTCGGTATCTCCCTCGTTGACCTCATAGTTGGTGAAGTTGAGGTTGTCATCGAGAAAGCCGTCATCTCGGTCGAGTCCATTGTAAACAGGGCAATTGGCACAAATGTGCCCATATTCGTCATATTCTCCACACCGCCTTCGGGGGCATTTGGCCTGGACATGTCCTGGGGCGAGTTTATGGCACCAGGGGCAGGTGTATTTTCCGCAAAAGACATGGAGGTGGTCAGGTTTTCCACATTGGTGACAACAGGTTTGTTTCTTTGAGCGTGCAGGAATTTGGGAGGTGTCGACATTGATCGGGTCTCAGAAAGTGCCTGCCCCATCAAGAGAGGCGGACCTGACCCCTTGAAAGAAGTTAAGGAGGGGGCGGAGGGTGTTATCCAGTGTGTTCATTGTTGTCTGGGCGAGCCTTGGTGGTAACAGGCTTTCATGGCGAGTAAGAGCTCCTCGTTGCATGTTCTCAGGGTCAGGAGTGGGCGAACGGGTTGCGACTGGAGAGTCCTCAGAAATGTCCGAGGGAGTAGGGGCATGGGTGTCGATCTTAGGCAACTCTGGAATGGAGATTGGAGCGGGAAAGTATGTTCTTTCTGGGGAGCGAGGAGGTGGGATCTGGAGGACAGGCGAGGGGGTTCTTTCCACCGTTACAGGCATGTCTAGATGAGGATCGAAGAGAATGGTGCAAGGGGCGTCTCCTATGTAGACCCTATACTCGTGGACACTCATGATCTTGAAGAATGGCTCCACGATGGGTCGGAGCAGGTTTTCGTCAATGCGATCTACTAAGTGTCCGAAACCCTCTTCATAGAGAAGGTCGAGGGTGAGGGAGCGTGCTTCGTTCACTCCGGTTTGCATGGTGGATACGAAATGTTCAGGGGAGTCATGAGGAACAAGTTGTTGGGCAGTGAGGCGAACGATCTGGTACGTGCGAAAGAGAGAGCATAAGTCTTTGGTTTTCTTATCGTAGCTGTAACGCAGGTCTAATTCCATACGTAGGGTGAGAGCAGGGGTGGTCAAGATGGAGGTGAAGAGGATCCTTCGCAGGCGAGGGGGAAGTCAATTGGAACAAATGTAATAGGGGTAAGGTAGCTTGAGATGGGCCTTTTGGGCCATGAGGGATTCATAGGTTCCCCTGGCCATGATGCAGTTGCGATGGGAGTTCGAGGAGGGGGAGTGTTGTTGGGTCATGATTCGTAGTGCCAAGGACAGCCGCTGTATAGTCTATTGCAGAAGTACTGGTGTTCAAGAGGGTGAGACGGGGGAAGGTCATTGCGGTAGAGAAAGAAGAATTTGTAGAAGGGAAGGCCTGGTTGGAATTCGAAGTTTCTTCTCCGGAGCATTTACTGGGGGAAATCCCTTGGTCAAGCAGACTTATATTCGTCCAGGAGTGTTTGTGCATGTTGGAGATTTCCCTCCGGTTCCCAAGTGTTCTCTGCTACGGAGTATCCTTTCCAGGATACTAGGTACTGCCTTCTTCCTCGTGTTCCTCGGTGTGAGAGGATGGAATCAATTTCATACTCTTCTTCTCCGCCGATCAGTTCGGGCGGTGGGTCGGAGAAGTTGGGGCCGTGCTCCGCAGTCTCTCGATAAGGGGATAGGAGAGAGGTGTGGAAGACATCATGTATTTTCCAGGTGGGCGGTAGTTTGAGGCGGTACGACACAGGGGAGATAACCTGTGTGATTTCAAATGGTCCTTCTCGTTTAGGGGATAGTTTCCTGGATAGGTATCGCAGTCGAAGGTTTCTCCCCTCTAACCAGACTTTGTCACTGACTTCCCAGGGGTGGAATCTGGAAGAGGTTCGTTCCTTCATGATCCGTTGGGTTTTCTCATGCGCGGCAAGGGCTTTCCGTCAGGCTTCCTCTAGTTCCGATAGGCGTGTCTCCAAGGCAGGGAGGAACGTCTTTCCAATTGGAGGATAGGAGCGGGGTTCATATCCCAGGATGAGGGAGAAAGGGGATTTCAGGGTGGAGGAGTGGACAGCAGAATTGTGGGAGAATTCTGCCATGGTAAGTAGTTCCGCCCATTGTTCTGGGTGTCCATCGCAGAATATCTGTAAGTAGGTCTCAAGTTCTTGGTTTACTCATTCAGTTTCTCCATCTGTTTGGGGGTGATATGCTGAGGAGAGTTTTAGGTCATATTTTAGAAGTCTGGCCAGTTCTCATGTGAATGTGGATGCAAATTGAGGACCCCTGTCGGAGATGCAGTGATCATGGAGTCTGTAATGTCGGAATATGTTTGTGAAAAATAGTTGGGCGACTCCGGTAGCGTCAATGTTTTTATTACAAGGTATAAGGATTACCCCCTTCATAAGTCCATGGTCGACCACAACCATGATGGAATCGAAGGTAAGAGAAAGGGGGAGATCGGTGATGAGGTCGACCGAGATCTGTTGAAAGGGGCGAGTGCTAGAGGAGGAAAGGGGTGTCAACGCTGAAGTGGTGGGGTAGGTGTTGACTTTATTGGCCTGGCAGACCACGCATCCTTGGACAAATTTGCAGATAAAGGTGGTCATGCCAGGCCACCAGTAATCCCGTTGTAACAGGTTGGTGGTACGAAATATCCCTCCATGTCCCCCGTGGTCACTTTCATGCGTGAGGCAAACGAGCCCATGTCGTATGGGTTTCAGGATATAGAGGTGATGTTTGTAGTGCAGCATTCCCGCGGTGTAGTCCCAGTCATGTGGTGAGGATTTGGCAAATAGGGGGGTACCTTCGTTTAATGCTTTCAAGGCAGTGAGGACCAAGGGATCCGAGGGAGTGGAGTCAGCGATTTTTTCGACTAGGGCACTATCGAGGGTGCGAATAAAGATGTCTTCGGGGAGGAGGGTAACCTCTTGGTTATCAGTGGAAGTATCCACTGTGTCCCGACAAGACAGGGCATCAGCAGGCCCCATTTGTGTTCCGGATACTGGGAAGAAGTGGAGATCGAAGTCCTGTAGGAATAACATCCACCTTGCCTGTCTTCTGGAGAGTTTCTGTGG
This sequence comes from Aureoboletus auriporus, assembly GCA_038089615.1. Taxonomy (NCBI): domain Eukaryota; kingdom Fungi; phylum Basidiomycota; class Agaricomycetes; order Boletales; family Boletaceae; genus Aureoboletus; species Aureoboletus auriporus. The sequence continues at coordinate 19,670 of JBBPLF010000546.1, forward strand.
TTCCTTGAAGTATGCGAGGTTTTTATGATCGGTGATGACTGTTACAGGAAGTCCTGTTCCTTGTAAATAATGTTTCCATTCCTCCAGGGCGCGAATAACCCCTAGAAGTTCTCAATCATAGATGTCATAATTCTGCTCTGCAGGTGATAGGGTTTTTGAGAGGTAGGCGTAAGGATGTAGATCTCCGTTGCTGTCATTTTGCATGAGGACCACTCCTATGGCTGTTAGGGATGCATCGGTCATGATGGTGAAAGGTTTGGTAACATCGGGCATTTGAAGAACTGATTTCTGGGTGAAAGTTTGCTTGATGGCTAGGAAGGCTTCTTTGCACTCTTTCGTCCACTCCCACTTTGCTCCTTTTCTAGTTAGGTCGTGTAGCGGTTTTGCTTTGGTGGAGAAATTGGATATGAATTTCCAATAGAAGTTGCAGAACCTGATGAATGATCGGACTGCCTTGACTGATTTTGGGGCTTGCCATTCGTTTATGGTGTTCAATTTGACTGGATCCATCTGAATCTGGTCGGCTCTGATAATCATTCCGAGGTACTCTACCTCCGCCTTGTCGAAGAAGCATTTCTTCAACTTTAGGGATAGTCTGTGTTCTCGGAGTCTTTGGAGGACTCAACGAGTTCGTTCTTGGTGTACTATTGGGTCACAGGAATGGATGAGAATGTCATCCATGTAGATGATTAACCATCCTTCAGCAAGAAGGTCTGCGAAGGTGTGGTTCATTAAAGCTTGGAACGTTGCTGGGGAGTTGCACATGCCGAAGAACATTACAGTTGGCTCAAATAGTCCCATAGGTGTTATAAACGCAGCTTTCCATTTATCCTGTGATTTGATAAGAACATTGTTGTATCCCCATCGAATGTCCATTTTGGTAAAGATGGACAATCCTTTGAGCTGGTTGATGAGATCGGAGATAAGAGGAAGTGGGTAGGCATTTTTGATAGTGTGGGAGTTGAGGTATCGATAGTCCTGACATGGACGTACGGATCCATCCTTCTTTGGTACAAAGAAGAATGGGGATGCCTGTGGAGATTTGGATGGGACGATCTTCCCGGATTTCAGATGTTCTTTGATGAAATCCTTGCAGGCTTCCTTCTCCTTGGGATTCAAGGGGTATACTTTGGCCACTTTTGGTATGAAGGTTGAGTCAAGGTCTACCCCATGGTCAAATGGCCGGGATGGTGGTAGCTCATTTCCTTCTCGTTCAGCAAAGACATCAGCGAAGTCCTTGTATTCGGATGGGAGTGTTTCTTCTTTAGGTTTCTCTTGGGATGCAAGCTCGGTGGCGATTGTTGTTTTTCTGAGGGCCTCTATCCTTTTATCCATTCTTTTTCTCCACATTTTGGCTATCTTCTCGTCTGGATCCAACTCTAGGTATCATACGAGGTATCTTTGGCATATTGTCTTTGGGGAGTCATGTCGTGGGGTTTTTGGCTTGTCCGGTAGGGCGACTTCTCCTATGGTCCAGTTTATCGAGGGGTTGGTTTCTCGAAGCCAAGTTATGCCAAGAATTAGGTTTTCTTTTCTGCAGTTAATGACAAGGAATTCCCTTCTCTCGTTAACTTCTCCGATTCGAATGGTAAGGATCACTTTGTGGCGGATGATTTCTCCTATGTTCGGGGATCTGTCAGCGTTTTGTGCCTTCTTTGGTTTTTCTAGCCAGATCTGTTTGTAGCCTTTCTTCTTCACTAGATCGCGATCTATGAAGTCTCCGCTTGCTCCGCAGTCAATGAGGGCAAACGTGTCGACGATTTGGTCATTTTCTTGTTCGAACAGTGAAATAGGGATTCGCATAGATTCACTGTTTGGATCAGACAAGAACACTGGTGCTATTACTTTGGGATTGGAGAGCATCGACCCTTTCCTCCCGTCTAAAAATCCTTCTTTGGGATTTCTTCTTCTTCAACCCGGGTTGTGGCAACGGTTTCCGGTTTGTTGATATTGTAAAGGATGTCGAGTGTGCGTACGAGTTCCTCTTCAGTAACACCTCTTTCTTTTAAGGTGTCCTGGTACTCTTCGAACTTGGTCTTTCTGACCTGTTCTTTCCTAGCAGGGTTCCTCTGCGGATGAGGAAGGGCCCAGTTGTTGCTCTTTCCTTGTCCTTCTGGACGTTTGTCTCGGGGGTGATTCCTGGAGTGACATCCTACCTGGTGGCATTTGAAGCACTTGTTGTTTTTCATGTGTTCTGCTCTTTCTACTGGTGAAAGCTGGGTGTAGTTGATGCGGACTGCGTCAACATCCATGGCATTAGGGTCTCTAGTGAATCTTCCTTTAGGGAGATCCACTTTTCGTCCCTTTCACAGATCCTCTATCCTTTTGTTCTGAGCGTGAAATACTCCTGCAAGCCTGAGCCATTCAGAGAGTTTGTCAGAAAGGGGATTGATGGAGAGGATCTTGGTGGAGATGTCGGGGTCCAGTCCTTTCAT